>JARQOC010000005.1:486666071-486837940 GCA_033576535.1 Allobates femoralis
CTTCCCCTTTTCCCCTCTTCTTTCCTTTCTTTCACCGTTCCCTTTTCCTTTCCCCTTCCCTTTTCTCTTTTTCTTCTTCTTTTCCTTCTTCTTCTCCCCCCTTTCTCCCCTTCCCTTTTCCTCCCTTCTCTTTCTCTCTTCCTCCCTTCTCCTTTCCCCTTCTCCTCCCCTTTTTCCTCTCCCCCTTTTCCTTTTCTCCCCCTTCCTTTCCCCTTCCCCCCTTTCTTCCTCTTTCTTTTCTTCCCCTTTTCCTCTTCCCCCTCTCCCCTTTCTTCTTCCCCCTCTTCCTCCCCCTCCCCTGTTTCCCCTTCCCTTTCTCTTCTCCGCCCCCTCTTCTTTCTTCTCTCTTCCCCCCTTTCCTCCCCTTTTTCCCTTCCCCCTCTCCCCCTTCTCCTTTTCCCTTCCCTCTTCCTTTTTCCCTTTTCTCTCTTCCCCTTTCCCCTTCCCCCTTCTTCCTCCCCTTTCCCCTTTTCCCCTCCCCCCTCTCCCCCTTCCCCTTTTTTTCTCCCCCCTCCCCCTTCCCTCCCCTTTTCCCCTCTTCTTCCCCTTTTTCCCCCTTCCCCCCTCTTCCTTCCCCCCTCTCTTATCCCCCTTCTTCCCCCTCTTCCCCCCTTTCCCCTTTTTCCTTTTTTTTTTTTTTTTTCTCCCCTTTCCTTTTTCTTTTCCCTTTTTTTCTCCCCCCTTTCTCTCTTTTCCCTCTTCCCTTTTTTTTCTCCCTTTTCCCCTTTTTTATTTTTCCCCCTTTCCCCCCCTTCCCCCTTTCCCCTTTTTTCCCCTTTCCCCTTTTCCCCTTTTTTTTCTTTTCTTTCCCTTTTTTTTCCCCCTTTTTTCCCCCTTTTTCTCCCCTTTTTCCCCCCTTTTTTTTTTCCTTTCCTTTTCCCCTCTTCCCCCCTTTTTCCCCCTTCCCCTCCCTTTTCCCCTCTTCCCCCCCCTTTTTTTTCTTTTTTTCCCCCTTTTTTTTTCTTTTTTTTCCCCCCTTCTTCCTTTCTTTTCCCCCTTTTTCCCCTTTTTTTTTTCTCTCTTTTTTTTTTCCCCCCTTCCCCTTTTTCCTTTTTTCCCTTCCTTTTCCCCCCCCCTTCCCCCCTCTTCTTTTTCCGTCCCCCTTCCCCCCCCCTTTTTTTTTTTTTTTTTCCTTTTCTTTTTTTTTTCCCCCCTTCCTTTTTTTCCCCCCCCCCTCCCCTTTCCCCCCCCTTTTTTCCTCTTCTTTTCCCCTTTTTTTTCCCCCCCTTCTTCCCCCTTCCCTTTTTTCTTCTTTTTTCTCTTTTTTCTTTCCCCTTTTTCTTCTCTCTTCTCTTTTCCCCCCCTTCCCCTCTTTTTCCCCCCCCTTTTTCCCTTTTTTTCCCCCCTTTCTTTTTTCCCCCCCTTTTTCTTTTTCCCCTTTTTTCCCCCTTTTTCCCCCTCTCCCCCCCCCCTTTTCCTCCCCTTTTTTTTCCCCTTCCTTTTTTTTTCCCTTTTCCCCCTTTTCCCTTTTCCCCCCCCTTTCTTCTTTTTCCCCCCTTTTTCCCTTCCTTTCCCCTTTCCCTTCTTTTTCCCCTTTTTCTTTCCTTTTTCCCCTTTTTCCTCTTTTTCTTTTCCCCTCCCCTTTTTTTTTCCCTTCCCCCCTTTCCCCTTTTTTCCCCTTTCCCCCCCCCCTTTTTTCTTTTTCTCCCCCCCCCCTTTTTCTCTTCTTCTCTCTTCTTCCTTCTCTTCTTTTCTCTTCTTCTTTTCTTCTTTCTCTTCTTTCTTCTTCTCTTCTCTTCTTCTTCTCTTCTTCTTTCTTCTTCTTCTCTTCTCTCTTCTTCTCTCTTTTCTTTCTTTCTTTCTTCTCTTCTTCTCTTCTTCTTCTTCTCTCTTCTCTCTTCTTTCCTTTTCCTCTCTCTTCTTCTTCTCTTCTTCTTCTCTTCTTCTCTTCTTCCTCTTCTTCTTCTCTTCTTCTCTTTTTTTCTCTTTTTCTTCTTTCTTCTCTTCTCTTCTCTTCTCTCTTCTTTCTCTTTCTTCTTCTTCTTTTCTTCTTTCTTCTTTCTCTCTCTTCTTCTTCTTCTTTTCTTCTCTTTCTCTTCTTTCTTTCTTCTTTCTTCTCTTTTCTTTCTTCTTCTCTCTTCTCCTTCTTCTCTTCTTTCTCTTCTTCTCCTCTTTCTTCTTCTTTCTCTCTTTTCTTCTCTCTTCTTCTTCTTCTTCTTCTCTTCTTCTTCTTTCTCTTTCTTCTTCTCTCTTCTTCTTCTCTCTTCTTTCCCTTTCTTCTCTTTTCTTCTTCTCTTCTCTCTTCTTCTTCCTCTTCTCTTCTTCTCTTCTTCTCTTCTTCTCTTTCTCTTCTTTCCTTCTTCTTCTTCTTCTTCCTCTTCTTTTCTTCTCTTTCTTCTTCTTCTCTTCTCTTCTTCTTCTTCTCCTCTTCTCTTCTTTCTTCTTCTTCCTTTCTTCCTCTTCTTCTTCTCTCTTCTTCTTTTCCTTCTCTCTCTTTCTCTTTTCTCTCTCTTTCTTTCTTCCTTTCTTTTTTCTTCTTCTTCTTCTTCTTCTTTTCTCTTCTTTTCTCCTCTTCTCTTCTTCCTTTTTCTTCTCTTCTTCTTTCTTTCTCTGTTCTTCTCTCTTCTTCTTTTTCTTCTTCTCTTTTCTCTTCTTTTCTCTTTTTTCTCTTTTTCTTTTCTTTCTCTTCTTTCTCTCTTTTCTCTCTTTGCTTTTTTTCTTCTTTTCTTTCTTTTTTCTTTCTTTCTTCTTTTCTCTCTTTTTCTTTTTTCTCTCTTTCTTTTCTCTTCTTTTCTTTCTTTTCTTCTTCTCTCTTTTTTTCTTTTCTTCTTTCTCTTTTCCTTCTTCTCTTCTTTCTTTCTTTCTTTCTTCTCTCTTTTTTCTTCTCTCTTTTCTTCTTTTTTTTCTTCTTCTTTTCTTTCTTTTTCTTCTTCTCTTTTTTTCTTTTCTTCTTTTCTTCTTTCTTTTTCTTTCTTCTTTCTCTTCTTTCCTTTCTTTTCTTCTCTTCTTTTCTTTTTCTTTTCTCTTTCTTTCTTTTCTCTTCTTATCTCTTTCTCTTTTTTTCTTCTTCTTTCTTTCTTTCTTTCTTTCTTCTTCTTTCTTCTCTTCTTTCTCTCTTCTTTTTCTTTTCTCTTCTCTTTTTTCTCTTTTTTCTTCTCTTTTCTTTCTTTTTTCTTTTCTTTTCCTCTTCTTTCTCTTTTTTTTTTCTCTTCTTCTTTCTTTCTTCTTTTCTTTCTTTCTTTTTCTCTTCTTTCTTCTTTTTCTTTCTTCTTTTTCTTTCTTTTCTCTTTTTCTTTCTTCTCTTTTTCTTTCTTCTCTTTTTCTATCTTTTCTTTTTCTCTTTCTCTTTTCTTTCTTCGTTTCTTCTTTCTTTTTTTCTTCTTTTTTTCTTTCTTCTTTCTTTTCTTCTTCTCTTCTTTTTCTCTCTTCTCTTCTTTTTCCTTCTTTTTTCTTTTCCTTCTTCTTTTCTCTTTCTTTCTTTTTCTTCTTTCTTTCTTCTTTCCTTCTTTCTTTCTTCCTTTTTTTTCTTCTTTTTCTCTTTCTTTCTTTTCTTTCTTTCTTTTCTTCTTTCTTTCTTTTCTTCTTTCTTCTTTCTTCTTCTCTTTCTTCTTTCTTCTTCTCTCTTCTTTCTTCTTCTTCTTCTCTCTTTCCTTCTTTCTCTTCCTTCTTTTTCCATCTCTTCTTTCTCTTTCTTCTTTCCTTCTTTCTTTCTTCTCTTCCTCTTCTTCTTCTTTCTTTCTTTCTCTTTTTCTCCTCTTTTCCTCTTCTTCTTCTCTTCTTTTCTTCTTCTTTTCTCTTCTTCTTCCCTCTTCTTCTCTCTTTCTTTTCCTTCTCTTCTTCTCTTTCTCTTTTCTTCTCCTCTCTCTTCTTTCTTTTCTTCTTTCTCTTTCTTTCTCTTCTCTCTCTCTCTTCTCCTTTTTTTCTCTTCTTCTTTCCTCTTTCTTCTTCCTTATTTTCTCTTCTTCTTCTTTCTCTTCTTTCTCTTTTCTCCTTTCTTTCTTTCTCCTTTCTCCTTCTCTTCTCCCTCTTCTTCCTTTTTTCTCTCTCTTCTCTCTTTCTCTCTTCTCTTCTTTCTTTCCTCTTTCTCTCTTCTTCTCATTTTCTCTCTCTTCTTCTCTTCCTTCTTTTCTTTTTCTTTCTTTTCTCTTTCTTCTTTTTCTTCCTTCTCTCTTCTCTTTTTCTTTTCCTCTTCTTATTTTTCTTCTCTTTTTTCTTTCTCTTTCCTTTTTCTTTTTCTTCTTCTTCTTTCTTCTTTTCTTCTCCTCTTTTCTTCTCTTTCTTCTCTTACTTCTCTTTTCTTTCTCTTTCTTTTTTCTTCCTTTTTCCTTTTTCTTTTTCTTTTCTTTTCTTTCTTCTTTTCTTCTTTCCTCTTCTTTTTCTTCTTTTCTTTTTCCTTTTCTTCTCTTTTCTTCTTCTGCTTCTTTTTCTTTTTTTCCTTTTTTTCTCTTTCTTTTCTCCTTTTTTTCTTTCTTCCTTTTCTCTCTTTCTTTCTTCTCTTTCTTTTTCTTTTTTTCCTTCTCTTTCTTCTTTCTTCCTTCTCTCTTTTCTTCTCTTTTCTTTTCTTTCTCTCTCTCTTTTCCTTTTTCTCTTTTTCTCTTCTCTTCATTCTATTCTTCCTCCTTTCTCGTCTTTTCTCCTTTCTTCCTCTTTCTTCTTTTCTTCTTTCTTTTCTTCTTCTTCTCTTCTTCTTTCTTTCTTATTTTCGTCTTCTCTTTCTTTCTCTCTTTTTTCCTTTCTTCTCTCCTTTCTTCTTTTCTTCCCTTCTTTCTTTTCTTTCTTCTTTTCTCTCTTTCTTTTCTTCTTTTCTCTTCTCTCTTCTCTCTTTCTTCTCTCTCTTCTTTCTCTTTTCTTTTTCCTCTTCTTCTTCCTTCTCTTTCTTCTCTTCTCTTCTTCTTCTCTTTCTTTCTTTTTTCTTTATTCCCTTTCTTTTTCTTTTCTTTCTCTCTTTCTTGTTTTCCCTTTTTTTTCTTTGTTTTTTCTTTTTTCTCCTTCTCTTTTTCTTCCTGCTTTTTCCTTCTTTTTTTCCTTTTTCTCTCTTCCTTTTTCTTTTTTTCTCTCTTTTCTTTCCCTTTTCTATTCTCTTTTTTTCTCCTTTCCCTTCTCTTTTTCCCCTTTTTTTTCTCTTTTTTTTTTTTTCCCCTTTTTTTTTTCCCCTTTTTTTTTTTTTTTTTTCTTTCCCTTTTTTTTTTTTTTCTTTTCTTTTTTTTCCTTTTTTTCCTTCTTTCTTCCCTTTACCTTTTTTTTTTTTCCCCTTTTTTTTTCCTTTTTTTTTTTCTTCCCCTTTTTCTTTTTTTCCCCTTTCCTTTTTTTTTTTTTTTTTTTCTTTTTTTCTCTTTTTGTATACCTCTGGGGCCTGCTGTATATACCCTGGGGCCTGCTGTATATGCCTCTGGGGCCTGCTGTATACCTCTGGGGTCTGCTGTTTATACCTTTAGGGATGCTGTATATACCACTGGGGAGGCTGCTGTATACTACCACTGGGGAGGCTGCTGTATACTACCACTGGGGAGGCTGCTGTATACTACCACTGTGGAGGCTGCTGTATACTACCACTGGGGAGGCCTGTATACCACACTGCTGGGGGCTGTATACCTGTGCTGGGGTCCACCCTCGGCTTATACACGAGTCAATAGGTTTTCCCAAGTTTTGGGGGCAAAAGTAGGGGGGTCGGCTTATACACGGGTCGGCTTATACACGAGTATATACGGTATTTGTAGAAATATTCACACCCACATATGATGAAAAGCTTAAAAAAAACGAATTTTACCTATTTTTAGGTCAAATTTCCCAAAAAGGGTACCCCTAAAATATATTAATTATGTTATCATTAGAAAGAGCACATTTTTCTCTACAAGGATCATTGTTTTTTTTTTTTTGGAGTTTCTCCGTTTAAGAAAAGAAAAATGCCACTGAACATGGTGTCATTTATTAATACGCAATGAATGGTAACTGCACTATTCAAACCCTTGCGTTGGTCCATGGTGTTTATACCACAACCAATTCCCTAAGAATTGGTATTATAATCCTATTAAGAATTGTAATAATGCTGTCTTTCGAGAATTGGCAGCACCATCGCCCAGGAGCCATGGCCGATAGCCGTGCAAGGCAAGTCGCGGGTGGTCTCTTTATCGCAGGTTCCGAAGCCTGAGGGTGGGTGTCTTTGCCTAGGATCCCAAGCCTAATATTGGGTATCTTTTGTTGGTTCCCAAGCCATAATGTTCAGTCTAAGTGGTCTGGAATTGTTGCTGAATTTGCAACATAATCGGTTCAGAGAAGCTGTATTGTCGGCCCATTGCTGTTGCAGCAGGTGCTGGAATTATTGCAATGATTGACTGCTCGGGAATCCAGCATGTATCATTTCTCACAGGCCTGTGAATGAAGCTAGCTGGTCCATGAGGATGCATAAAATGTATTAATGCATCATGATCGTCGACTGAAATTTTAGAAATATTTCCAATCCACCAGTTCCTATCGTAAATGCAGGCAATGTATTGCCCTGGCTGGAGGTTTGCAATTGGCACAAAAGGCATTTCTGATCTGACAGATCCATCTACATGGGCAATGAAAGATGAAGGGTCATTTGACACCCTTGAAATGCGAATCTTTTTGTCATCAATTGGCACAAACTGGTGATTTTCTCTTGTTCCAGCAATTGTATGTCCATCTTTGAACCTTTCCTCTTGAACTACCCGTATTTCGTAAATTTTTCCTTTTGGAACAAAAAAAAACTTGATTCCATGCAGTTGCTCGTTGCAAAAGTTTAATAAATCCACCGGGGTCAGTATTTGGTTTTCAGTTGGGCATTGAAGACTGGCACGAGGTGCCAACCTCTTTGCTGTTCCTCCAATCCCATCACAGGGCGACTTTCCATGACTGGTACCAAAAAAATTTCATTCAGCGCTGATATTGAAATCAGCATTGTGGTGGCACAAGTTGAGAACATTTTTGAAATTTTTTTACTGGGCTGCAGATCCATCGCTGAAGTAGTGGATATGACGAATCCCATGGATGAGAGTCTTGAGATACTCCACAATTACTGTTAAGAAAGTGTGGACTGCAACTGTGTCGTGAGCAATCACTGATTATGCACAAGCTGATGTTCTGCGCAGCTTCACCATTTAACTCCTTGAAGTAAATTACAAATGGGTGTACTGTAGCTTGACTATTTTCCCAGTGGAAACCTTGAATGGCATCTTGAACAATAAATGAGTAATTTTCAGCAAAGTCCATAAGGATCACAAGCTCTCCAGGTCTCAGATTTTCCTTCAACGATTTCAGATAGCAACTTTGATGCTTGGCGATGTAGTGATGGCTACAAAGTTTAGAAATTTTCAAAACCAATTCTTCAATGAAATCTTCGATAGTCAGTTGTTTGGTATCAAGCGTGTCTCGATCAGTGTCGAATCCATTGTTTGAACTCAATAATATCTTCAGGGTCACTGTTGACAAACACATTGACTAGAAATTCTTTTAAAACTTCAGGACCCGTGCATTTATCACAACGGCCAAGCATAGTTTTGGTCACCTTCCTTCCTCCCTCCCAAAAAGTAGATTAAAAAGTGGTCAAACGCTGTACTTCAAATGGTATCAATAAAAACTACAGCTTGTCACACAAATAACACGTTGGAAAGAAAAGGTTCTAGATCTATGAATAAGGTAACACAAAGCACATTTAAAGGGACTTTTATGATAATGGCTTATCCTTAGGATAGGTTATTATAAAATTGGTGGGGTGTAAATTTGTTGCAAATGTGCATGGCACAGCTCTGTCAATCTCAGTGGCTGCAGCCAAGCACTGCACATCTGACCTTCTTCAAATCAATAGAGGGTGTACGTGCTGTACTCGGCCACAATCCACTAAACAGCAATTCTGTACATCCGGCCGCCTCGAGGAACAGATCATTGGCTGGGTTGTTGGGTGTTGCATCCAACCCAATCAGATATTGATGACCTATTCTAAGAGTAGGCTCAGACAACCCCTCTGAACAAGCATATATATTTTTAAAAGTAGTAACACATAACAAAACTTAACCAGTCAGGTCATTTATGACCCCAAACCTTTCACTTCCTGTCCCTGCATCTTCCTACTATATCCCTAATCATCCCTGTCTGACCTAAATGTGAAGTATAATGGTTGAGAAAAAGCTTTTTATAACTTACCGTATATACTCGTGTATAAGCCGACCCGTGTATAAGCCGACCCCCTACTTTTGCCCCCAAAACCTGGGAAAATTTATTGACTCGTGTATAAGCCGAGGGTGGACCCCAGCACAGGTATACAGCCCCCAGCAGTGTGGTATACAGCAGCCTCCCCAGTGGTATATACAGGCCCCAGCAGTGTTACAGCAGCAGCCCCAGTGGTATATACAGCAGCAGCCCCAGTGGTAGTATACAGCAGCCCCAGAGGTATATACAGCAGCCCCAGTGGTAGTATACAGCAGCAGCCCCAGTGGTAGTATACAGCAGCAGCCCCAGTGGTAGTATACAGCAGCAGCCCCAGTGGTAGTATACACGCAGCCCCAGTAGTATATACAGCCCCAGTGGTAGTATATAGCCCCAGTGGTAGTATATATACAGCCCCAGTGGTAGTATATAGCCCCAGTGGTAGTATATAGCCCCAGTAGTAGTATACAGCCCCAGTGGTAGTATATAGCCCCAGTGGTAGTATATATACAGCCCCAGTGGTAGTATACAGCCCCAGTGGTAGTATATAGCCCCAGTGGTAGTATACAGCCCCAGTGGTAGTATATAGCCCCAGTGGTAGTATACATACAGCCCCAGTGGTAGTATATAGCCCCAATGGTAGTATATAGCCCCAGTAGTAGTATACAGCCCCAGTGGTAGTATATAGCCCCAGTGGTAGTATATATACAGCCCCAGTGGTAGTATACAGCCCCAGTGGTAGTATATAGCCCCAGTGGTAGTATATATACAGCCCCAGTGGTAGTATATAGCCCCAGTGGTAGTATATAGCCCCAGTGGTAGTATATAGCCCCAGTAGTAGTATACAGCCCCAGTGGTAGTATATAGCCCCAGTGGTAGTATATATACAGCCCCAGTGGTAGTATATAGCCACAGTGGTAGTATATAGCCCCAGTGGTAGTATATAGCCCCAGTGGTAGTATACAGGGCCCCAGCAGGGCCCCCCTCATAATTTGGCGCCCCCACCTCAGTTTCTGGGCCCCCCCGCATGCAGCGCTGCACATATACATTACGTGTCTAGCAGCTGTTACCCTCCGGTGGCAGATCGCGGCTCCCGGCTCCCTCCATCTTCCTCGCTGTCTTCCTGCTTTGTGACCGGCGCGATGACGTCATCGCACCGGCGCGATGACGTCATCGCGCCGGTCACATGACAACCAGGAAGACAGAGAGGAAGATGGAGCCCGGAGCCAGGAGCCGCGATCTGCCACCGGAGGGTAACAGCTGCTAGACACGTAATGTATATGTGCAGCGCTGCATGCGGGGGGGCCCAGAAACTGAGGTGGGGGCGCCAAACTTTGAGGGGGGCCGTATGACTCGCGTATAAGCCGAGGGGGGGACTTTTCAGCCCAATTTTTGGGCTGAAAAACTCGGCTTATACGCGAGTATATACGGTACATTTTCCCCCCATCGTCTAGACGTGTGGACGTTCACTAAGACTCCATGAACCCCCTTGCTCCATGGTTATCATGCCCTGGTGGGCATGATAACTTAATTTCCCTTGCGCGCTCCTGGAATGTGAAATCCGTGGGATCCTTGTATGTATGATGCCATAGTCACATCACTTCTGGTCCTGCGCATTGTGGAAGTGTATTGGGTGTACTGGACGGCTTCAGAAATGGGCAGTGTGCATTCTCCAAAGCCGTCCAGTACACCCAATACACTCCCACAATGCGCAGGATCAGAAATGATGTGACTATGGCATCATACATACAAGGATCCCACAGATTTCACACTCAGGGAGCATGCAAGGGAATTAGGTTATTATGCCGACTGGGGATTGATAACCACGGAGCAAGGGGGTATATGGAGTCTTAGAAAACACCCAAATGTCTAGACACTGCCTCAGGACTCAGGGGAGAATGTAGGTTATAAAAAGCATTTTTTCCACCATTATACTAGACTTTTAGGTCAGACAGGGATGGCTAGGGGTGTAGTAGAAATTTTGGCACTCCACTGGTCGGTGCGCCACAGAGGGGTACTGCTCCCAGACCAGCGTGTGTAGTATCCCTGTGACCAGGGGATTAGAATGTTAATTTGAGGCCCTCACCACACGCATTCGTACACTTAGAGCCAGGGGATCAATTGTTTAACGCGTTGCTAAGGGGACCGATCCCGGTGGGTGGAGTCTTAGGTAGGTAGTGAAGAGGGGGAACAAGTTAGTTCAGTGCAAGCGAGGAGAGAGAAGAAGCGGGACCCTGCGAGTGGCGCAGAGGGAGGGCACCTAAAGGACAGTGACCCAGACTGAAGGGGGATCCTCAGGTGTCAGCTAACACCCTAATCTCGTCCGGTACGATACCCAGTCAGAAGGACCCAGTCCACCAGCGGAGGACCGGCTCTGAGAGTGGTGCAGGAGTTCAGCCCTGAGCCGCCAAACCGGCCAAAATCAGCTACCTAAAGGGAGTCATGCCCTGCATACATCCCCCAAAGGCCCCCATGTAAAGTTATGAACCCCTCTAGTACAACCTGTGGGGACCGGCAAAGGGCTCTGTGCAAGGGTAGAAGCGCAAAGAAGGACAGGAGTAACAGCTCAGTGTGAGGACAGAGGGAGAATCCTGAAGTAACATCCCTGAGGGCTTCAAAGAGACATTTCATCCTCTGGTGACTACCCAGGCCAGCTACCCATGACTGTATACCTGGAAGCTGCCTGAAGGTTACCAGTAAACCTGTGCAGAGCCTAAGCAACATGTGGTGTCTTATTCCATCACCTGGGGAAGCTGCATTTCAGTCTCCTCAGGCAGACTGCATCAAGCATCCACCTGCTGAATCGCCTTCCCGTGTGAGTTCTCCATTTCCATCACTGCCATAGGGATCCTGCTTCACCTGCAGGGAGCATTACCATCTAGCTGCCTACCATCATCCCTGGAGTCTGAAGCAGCGCTGGTAACATTACCAGGTACCGTGGGTGGCGTCACAAACATTTTATTTTATTCTTATAATTTTACACATTTTTTAGCGAACACCAGGGCCCGGGCACCGGCCACCAGTGACAGCACCTGCAATCAACACCCGGGATCCGAGTACCTAAGGGCCCTGGGGTGGGCCAAAAGCTGCAAGGATAGGTAGTGATAGCTTTGGGGGCATTAACTAGGTGACAGGTTCACTTTAGTAAAAAAATATATTTTTTGTATCTCTATACTTTACATGCTATTTAAGTAACTAACTTATATACTTATATAACTTATAACGTTTATAATAACTTATCCTAAGGGTAACTTAACTACAGTAACTTGTAAAAACTCTGCCTTCATACAAGTGAAATTGAATAAAGAAACGTCATTACCATTAGTGATGTATTTGCCCATAATACACTTACGGTTTGATATAAACATTCGTATAAAGTGTTTTTTTCCTGGTGGTAATTCCTCTTTATATTGCTGTATCAGAAATGTGGATGAGATTTTGGGAAAATTCAAAGAATAAATTGACCGTCGCTGAGATATCAAATGCAAAGGTAGAAAATTGCGGCCTATCCACAGCATTTCTTCTACAAAATCTGCGCTATATGGGGTGGGCTTTGCCCTTAGTATTTCACTTTGGATTTGCCAATGCCCAGTGTAAACATACCCTTATAGGGTGTGGTTTTATTTTACTGTACATTATATGCACATTGGTTTTATTTTCATAACATAAGATACCAAATTGTAATTAATTTTGGTGTAAAAGAACCAGGTGTCACTGCAGCAAAACTAGAATCCATACACAAATGTGGTACGGGGCAAAAATCTTTCTCATTTGAGTCCTTCAGACTGTAAATGCTAAATATACGCACATGTAGAACCACAATGTAAACAGGAGGTGGCGCTGCAGGGTAATGGAAATGATTTTTCAAGAAAAAAAAATGACCAAAGCAAATGTTCCCACGATTGAATTTCCAGCCAACGGATGTGGATCATTTTTCAGTTTGCATGTGGTTCTTTGGGTTTTTCTGATGTTTGTATATAATTTTGAAGAGTTGTTAATTTTCATGTATTATTTTTGTTGACTCTGCAACAATCACATCAGTTTTGCTAAAACCTCTTAAATCCGAGTGTTGGGCTCAGCGTGAACACCGCTGCAGTTGGATTCAATTATAATGGTATTCTGATCATCTAAGGACAAAGCGCACATTAATCACATATCCTTACATTTTTTGTAAGTAAACCATCCTAATCCATGGGTTAATAATAGTTTGCGGTTACATTATGTATACATTCTCCCTCAAAGCCCTTATTTGTGTATACATCATATTTCATTGACTTCATTATGTGTATTTATAGAGCTGTTATGATCTATAACGTAGATTACAAGAATCACAAATCAAGATCTTGGTCAGTTCTTGCAAATCTTAGATTGTGTTTCCACATTGCACATCAGTCACAGGTAAAATGCTTCAACAAAAAATCTATAACTGCAGTGTGAACAGCTGTGGCGCCCCTGAGGGTCCAGTCGCACCAGAGGTACTGCACCTCAGCCAGAGGTGTGGTGTCCCACTCTCAGGTGGGGAGGGGACGCTGCCTGGTACCCATACACAGCATCCAACACCACACCACCTCTGGCCAGGGGGTGAGGCCTAGATTGCTCTTCAGGGAGAGCACAGTCCCCCATCCCAGGTTAGCGAGGGAACTAGGTAGAGGGTGTGGGTGGAGAAAGTAGAGAGGGCAGCACTCTAGGAAGGGGAGTGGTGACAACAGACAGGACGTGACGGACATAGAAAAAAGGAGGCAAGACAGTGGAGTAGAGGGGAGTTGGTGAATGGAGTCTGTCATGAGTGGACGGACAGGGAGAGACATCCTGGGGACTAGAGCTGGTTGAAGCTCATCCCAGGTCAAGGAAAGGCAGAAGAAGGATGGAGGAGCCAGTGAGGGGCTCTAGAGAGACTGAAGGGGTCTTAGGGGCACAGGAAGTGAGGAATCCACCTGTGGTGCTCATAAACAAGCAGAGGGACTGGGATGCAGAGGGGACCGGCCCCAGACTAGTGGATGGACTGTAGGACTCAGCTAGCTAACCGTAGGCTGTGGTATCTTCAAGTGCAGCAGCCAAATCCACACTTAATTGCTGAACAGGCAGCCGCATAATGTCAAGGGGACTAGGAAGACGTAGCCTGACAGGACCCGAGGATGCTGGCTCGGGACACTGAGTGCGAGGCGAAGGCAGGAGGGAGAGAGCCAGCGCAGAGAGAAATGACTCAGGAAAGGACACCAGAAAGGGTTCCTGGCAAAGTGTTCCTAAGCTATCCGAGAGTTGGCTGGACCCTTGAACCGGAGGATACAGCACCCGGCTGGGTGGTGAGAACCTGGAGAACTGTAAGAACTGTGAGTAAAACGTGAAAACTGCATCTAGCTGTGTCCTTAAATCATTTCTCGCACCATCTGCCCAGTGCTACAACTGATACCATGAGTATTGCTTGTACTGCCCTGGGGCCCAGCTCCACCCGTGGGGAGCTATACCATCCTTGGCTGCGCCACCAACTGCTCCAGTGGATCTGAACTGCAGGGTCGGCCATCCAATTGCTGAATGCCACAGGTGACATCACGGATTAAACCCCATATAAATATATTCCCAATTATGTCACAGCCAGGGCCACGGAGCAGGGTCACAGCCCCGTGACCCTCCCAGAGAACTGCCCGACCCAGTTCCGAGTACCCCATGGCCGTGGTGGGCGTGTCACAGCTTTATAGCAAAAAAGGGAAAAATGCCCTTCTTCACCCTTTTGTCTCATCTTTTTCTGAGATGGAATGGGAGACTGGCTTTAACCCCCCTCACACTAAAAAAGTTTCTATGATACGCTGACACTACATATTTTTGCTAAATATGGCCACTTAGTGGTCGTGATGTGAATTCCAGTCTGTCATGGATTTTGCAAACATACTGCTATGTTTTTTTGCAATACCTATTGGCTTATTGATAAAAGTAATAAATTCAATATTACCGCCCTCCTCACCACGATGCAGCTGACCTCAGTGATTGGCTGCAGCAGTCACCTATGTTGCAATCGTGAGGCACAACTTCATGCTGTGAACAAGGATGAGGAGCAGTGACAAAAGGAGAATACCAATAGCATTAAAGACTTATAAATGGAAAGGCCCTTTAAATACATTCGATAAAAGGTGAAGATTGACAACTATATACATTTGTACTAGCATGTACCACTTGAGCCATATACATACATTTACAGTAGATCCAGATATATTTGGACAGTTACTCGATCTTTTTAATTTGGCCTCTAAATGACGCTATTTTTTATATAACATGAAACGAGATGCAATTGAAGTTTGGACTTTCAGGTTTAATTAAAGGAGTTGAACAACAATACCCTGTAAAACATTTAGGAATTACCCCCATTTTTATACAAAGCCTCCTCATTTCAGGGACTCAAAAGTAATTGGACAAATTTACTTTACCATACAGTGGGGACGGAAAGTATTCAGACCCCCTTAAATTTTTCACTCTTTGATCCATTGCAGCCATTTGGTGAATTCAAAAAAGTTCATTTTTTTCTCATTAATGTACACTCTGCACCCCATGTTGACTGGAAAAAAAAATGTAGATATTTGTGCAAATTTTTAAAAAAGAAAAACTGAAATATCACATGGTCATAAGTATTCAGACCATTTGCTCAGATACTCTTAATTAAGTCACATGTGGTCAATTTCCTTGTGATCCTCCTTGAGATGGTTCTACTCTTTCATTGGAGTCCAGCTGTGTTTAATTAAACTGATAGGACTTGATTTGGAAAGGCACACACCTGTCTATATAAGACCTCACAGCTCACAGTTCATATCAGACCAAATGAGAATCATGAGGTCAAACGAACTGCCCAAGGATCTCAGAGACAGAATTGTGGTAAGGCACAGATCTGGCCAAGGTAAGAAAAGAATTTCTGCAGTACTCATGGTTCTTAAAAGCACAGTGGCCTCCATAATCCTTAAATGGAAGAAGTTTAGGACCACCAGAAGTCTTCCTAGACCTGGCCGTCCAGCCAAACTGAGCAAACATGGGAGAAGAGCCTTGGTGAGAGAGGTAAAGAAGAACCCCAAGATCACTGTGGCTGAGCTCCAGAGACGCAGTTGGGAGATGGGAGTAAATTCTACAAACTCAAGAATCACTGCAGCCCTTACTGTTGGGCCTTTATGGCACAGTGGCCCAATGGAAACCTTTCCTTTGTGCAAGACATATGAAAGCCCACATAGAGTTTGCTAAAAAAAACACATTAAGGACTCCCAGACTATGAGAATTAAGATTCTCTGGTCTGATGAGACAAAGATAGAACTTTTTAGTGCTAATTCTAAGCGGTATGTGTGGAGAGACCCAGGCATTGCTCATCACCTGCCCAATACTATCCCAACAGTGAAACATGGTGGTGGCAGCATCAAGCTATGGGAGTGTCCTTCAGTTGCAGTGACAGGACGACTGGTTGCAATTGAAGGAAACATGAATGTGGCCAAGTACAGAGATATCCTGGATTAAAACCTCTTCCAGAGTGCTCTGGACCTCAGACTTAGCCGAAGGTTCACCTTCCAACAAGACAATGACTCTAAGCACACAGCTAAAATAACAAAGGAGTGGCTACAGAACAACTCTGTGACCATCCTTGACTGGCCCAGCCAGAGCCCTGACCTAAACCCAATTGAGCATCTCTGGAGAGACCTGAAAATGGCTGTCTACCAACATTTACCATTCAATCTGATGGAATTGGAGAGGATCTGCAAGGAAGAATGGCAGAGGATCCTCAAATCCAGGTGTAAAAAACTTGTTGCATCATTCCCAAGAAGACTCATGGCTGTACTAGCTCAAAAAGGTGCTTCTACTCAATACTGAGCAAAGGGGCTGAATACTTATGTCCATGTGATATTTCAGTGTTTTTTTTTTAATAAATTTGCAAAAATTTCTACATTTCTGTTTTTTTTCACTAAAGATGGGGTGCAGAGTGTACATTAATGAGAAAAAAATGAGCTTTGTTGAATTTACCAAATGGCTGCAATGAAACAAAGAGTGAATGCTTTCTGTGCTCACTGTAAATAAAATGTTAATTTTTAATATGACTGCCTGAAGTCTGGAAGACTGGGATTCCTCCTTTCTAATACTTTATCGGCCTTTACTGCAGAGACTTCAGATGTTACTTGTTTGAGGGTCTTTCTGCCTTAAGTGTTCTCTTAAGCATGTGAAATGCAGCTTGATGGCATTTAGATCTGGTGATTGATTCGACCATTGCAGAATATTCAACTACTTTGCCTTACAAAACTCCTGTGTTGCCTTCGCGGTATGTTTTGGGTCATTGTCCGTCTGTAATGTGAAGCGTTGTCCAATAAAACCTGCTGCATTTGGTTGAATCTGAGCAGAAAGTCTCGCCCTGCACACTTCAGAATTTATCTGGCTTCTTCTGCCAAGTTGATTAATAGTTTACGCTTTGTGATCAACCCTCTGTATTTGCTCTTTAAAGTCTTCCTTTATGATAGACTTAGATACTGAAACACGACGTCCTGGAGAGCATTCTTCTCTTGGGTGAATGTTCTGAAGGGGTTTTTCTTCGCCATAGAAATGATTCTGCAATCATTGATTGACCTCTCTGTCTTCCATGGACATCCAGGCCTTTTTGAATCCCAAATTCACCAATGTACTCTTTTCTTTGCATAGTGTACCAAACTTAATTTAGGCTGTGGTCACAGTTTTTTTAGTGCCTTTTAAAAACGCATGCTTTTTTACATGCGTTTTTCATGTCAGCATGAGTTTTTTAAGGTCTCTGATGGCTCCCTGCGTTTTTGGGTGCGTTTTTGAATCTGCACCTAAAAATAGTGCTTGTAGTATTTTTTTGAGCGTTTTGAAAAACGCATGCGTTTTTGTAGAAAACGCATGCGTTTTTATAACATGGGTTTCTATGGAAAACGCATGCAAAAACGCATGTACAGTTAGTACCTTTTAGTGCCATTCAAAAACGCATGCGTTTCCCATAGGAGCCCATGTTAAAAAAACGCATGCGTTTCCGGAAAAACGCATGCGTTTTTTTAACATGGGCTCCTATGGGAAACGCATGCGTTTTTGAATGGCACTAAAAGGTACTAACTGTACATGCGTTTTTGCATGCGTTTTCCATAGAAACCCATGTTATAAAAACGCATGCGTTTTCTACAAAAACGCATGCGTTTTCTACAAAAACGCATGCGTTTTTGGATGTGCTCCAAAAACGCATGGGACAGTCACACATGCTTTTTGGCTATTAGGGCATGCGTTTTTTAACATGGGGGCCTATGGGTGCGTTTTTTACATGCGTTTTTGAAAACGCAGGTCTCCAAAACTGCATGTGAAAAATGGTACTGTGACCCCAGCCTCAGACACTCCTTTCATTTCACTCCTAACACTTCTGATGGATTACTTATTTTTTTTAGCCTACTGATTGTCTGTTTCTCCCCCATTGTGAACGCCTTTGACCACATATTGTGGGTTCATAGTGACAACCTCCAAATGCAAATGCAGCACCTGGATTCAGCTCCAAACCTTTTATCTGCTCACTTGATGATGGGTTAATAAGGGAGTAGCCCAGGCAGCACATTATAAAGCCCTTGAGATTATTGTCCAATTACATTTGATCCCTTGAAAAAGAGGTAATTACATATTAAAGAGCCGTAATTTCTAAACCCTTAACACAATTAGGATGTGAATTATTTCAAAGATGAGAGCCCGCTCTTTAAGCCCATATTGATTAAATAACTCTATCTTCAATATGTTTTTGGCAAACAACTAAAATGCCAAAACTTATGTCACTGTCCAAATATTTCTGGACCTAACTGTACTTGGGGTCCAACTGCCTTAGTGATACTGAAGCTCAGACTGATCTGTTGTGACCTGGATCCCCAGCCTCCCTCCTATTCTCTGCTTTACTACATCCTTAACCTGCTACCTATCAATGGCTTGCTTACCTACTCTCCTAAAATTCTGACTCATCATCTACCCTTTGCAGTATGTTTTGATGTTGACTTTTCTTTTGCAATTGCAAACTTTACCTGATACCAATTTCATTTGTATGTGGTTCTACCACGACTACACTTGATCCGGGTACTGAAGCAGCAGTCCAGCTTTGGGCTCCTATGCAGAAGTCTGAGGTCCACATGGCAATTACTAGACACGATCCTGCTGTTCCTCCTATTTCAAAGTTGCCAGCATTTCTGAAGCATCTTAAGGTTATATTCACCATGCATTCTTCAGCATTTTGAATATTGTGGCAAAAACGAACCACGATCATATTGTGATAACACAACCTCAGTTCCTACAGTAATCCCATCCCAGCTCTCCCATAAATGCCCCACCTCTTCCTAGAATGACCCTGGAACAGTCACATTTGGGTTGGGTATACATAAACCCACCAGTTTCAGCCAAGGAATCTGGGAAATCGGCACAGTTGGCAATTATGCAAGTTACTTAAGATCATATAATAGTTCATCTTTGGAACCAAAGGCCATGAAGCCTTTCCTACCTTATCCCTATCCTAAAAATACTTGTCGTGCTGGGAACACCTAGCCTTCATTACGTTGATATACTTGTAATAGCTTGAAAACAAAATAGCAAAATTTGTAATTAAATACTTATTAAACAGTATTTAGCTACTGTTTAGCTACTGGAGAAAATAAGTAAAGCATGTGCAATCTTAGCCTCAGGGATATAAGACGGGATGTTCATAACCACATAGGCTGAAAAATAACATATACATCTAACTGTGCAGAGAGTAAACACACCAGACTTAACAGTATAGAATGAAATCTTCAATCACCGCCTTGGGGACACAGCAGATATATGGAAGAATGCATATAATTTCCTCTACATTTTTTAGTTATATGTTTTCTTCCATGCTTGTTCACTTTTATATTTCAGCTGCTTAGAATGTCACCAGTGAGCCGTAATACAGATATTCATGTATGCTCCTATAACACAATGCTGGTATACTATTGGGAAGCAATAAATAAGACTACATGTATAACATTAAGGCTGTGGTCACAGTTGCCATGCTTTTTTTTAGTGATTTAAAAAACTCATGCTTTTTTCATGTCAGCATGAATTTGTAAGTGTGTGATGGCTCCTGCGTTTGCTGCGTTTTGAATCTGCACCTAAAAAATGCTTGTAGTATTTTTGTGCGTTTGAAAAAGCATGCGTTTTGTAGAAAACGCATGCGTTTTATAAATGGGTTCCTATGAAAACGCATGCAAAAAGCATGTACAGTTGTACCTTTGTGCCATTCAAAACGCATCGTTTCCATAGAGCCATTTAAAAAAACGATGCGTTTCGGAAACGCATGCGTTTTTTTAATGGCTCCTATGGAACGCATGCGTTTTTTAATGGCACTAAAAGGTACTAACTGTACATGCGTTTTGCATGCGTTTTCCATAGGAACCATGTATAAAACGCATGCGTTTTCTACAAAAACGCATGCGTTTGGATATGCCCAAAAATGCATGGACAGTCACACATGCTTTTGGCTATTAGGCATGCGTTTTTTAACATGGGGGCCTATGGTGCGTTTTTAATGCATTTTTGAAAACGCAGGTCTCCAAAAATGCATGTGAAAAATGGTACTGTGACCACAGCCTAAGATGGATAGGGAATCCTATATATGATGTTAAATAACATGCAGCTGTGTATTGCCTATAACAGTTTAGCATTGTGGTGATATTGTTTAGTTCAGTGTGCCATGTATTGCACTGTAGTCCACATTCTGCTAAATATTCTTCCCTGATTCTGACAGATCAATGACTGATCAGGAAATGCAGTAATATAGCATATCTGACTTCAGCAATGCATTTGATAAAGTATCTCATACCATCCTTATTGAAAAGATGACCAAGTATGGAATGGACAAGTCAATTGTTAGGTGTATTCATAACTGGCTTAGTGATTGGACCCAAAGAGTGATCATAAAAAGCTGCACATCCAGTTGGAAGAATGTCTCAAGTGGGAACCACTGGGTTCTGTCCTGAGTCTGTGCTGTTCAACATCTTTATCAATGATTTAGATGAAGGAATTGAGGGTAAACTGATTATAGGTGCTGATGACACAAAGCTAGGAGGGATCGCTAATACTAGAGAAGAGAGAGAGAGGATTCAAAAAGATCTAACCAAATTGAAACAGTAGGCAGCAACTAACAAAATGGTTTATAACAGGGAAAAATGCAAAGTCCTACATCCGGACAAGAAAAATGAAAAAGCATATACAGAATTGGAAAATAGGGCTAAGAAATAGCACGTGTGACAAAGACTTGGGTATACTAATAGATCACAGACTGAACATGAGTCAACAGCAGCAAAAAAGGTAAACACAATTCTGGGATATATTAACAGAAGCATTCAGTCTAGATCACATGAAATCATTATCACGCTCTATTCCTCTTTGGTCAGACCTCATCTGGATACTGTGTCCAGTTCTGGGCACCACATTTTAAAAGAGACATCAACAAACTGGAGCATGATCAGAGAAGACCACAATGGTGACCGTTCCTGTGAGGAACGATTACAGAATTTGGAAATGTTTAGCTTGCAAAAAAGAAGACTGAGGGAGACTTAATAGTTGTCTACAAATATCTCAATGGCTGTCACACTGTAGAGGGATCAGCTCTATTCCCATTTAATAAAGGAAAGACTAGAAGCAATGGGATGAAACTGAATTGGGGGAGACACAGATTAGCTATTAGAAAACAGTGCACCTTTCCATCTACTTGTTTTGCATCTATCTCTGCATCCCTCTTTCTTGATTGACTTGCTTTATATGAGTCCTAGAAGAGTGGTGATAGATGTAAACGAAGTAGGTAGTAGGCACTGAACTGGTTGGCCTCTAAAGGGGTGCACCAAACGCTGATTCTAAGTTTGGCTAGGGTCAGACTTGTGTCGTGCATGCGCTAAAAGCATGCTTTCTTTTAAGTTGAAAATGTTGGAAAACGCATGCGTTAAAGCATCTATAGGTCCCAATGCAAAATACGCATCGCAAATGTACCATGCTTTTTTTGCATGCGTTTTTTGCTCACCTCCCAAAAATGCGGTAAGCAGCGTTTTTGGGTGCTTTTACAAAAACGCATGCATTTTTTGTAACATGGGAGTCTATGGGCAACGCATGCGTTAACGAATGGTACATACATGTACCATGCATTAACGCATCATTTAATTGAGCCAACATGTATGCACACATGCCATGAAAATGGCAATGGAAATAAAGATCCTTTAATGCATCCTGCAAACGAATGCAAGCTCCCAAAGTGTGACCCTAGCCTTTGAGTAGTCATTTTAGTGCTGACAGCCTCCCTTTAAGTAATTAGCCTGGCTCACTGCTTCCTTGTCCTGCACCAATGAGTTGTTCCATCAGTCTAAGTAGTGAGGTGCTCATAAACAAGTGTGTTCTCTTGGAGGGAAGAATCTACTTAAAATATTAAGTGATACAATACTACAACATTTTTTAATACAAATCACACCTCTCAATTAAACTAGTTGGTCAGATAATTACATCCTCAATTGGAGGTGCATGTAGCAACAAGGCAGAGAAAGTAGAGTGCAAATACCTGGAACATCAAGGAAAGGAAGGAAAGAAAGACACTTAAAGGGAACCAACCACCCCCAATGACCCCTCCGGACTATTAATATCAGTCCCTACACACAGCACATACATGTGCTGCAATGATTTTTGCTAAAAAAACTGTTTTTTAAAACTAAAGATAATGATTTTTAAAGTTTAAACCGAATGGACGGATGGGCGGTACTTATCTGTGGCAAAAGCCGAGATCTGATGCCAATCATCCTCCCGTCTCCCCTCGCAGCAGTTATGGACAGCCCTTTGTTCAGCGTCACTGCCTGGTGCACGGGATCTCATGCCCGTGCACACGTCATCATCTACAGCCGGGAAGCGAGCGCGCGCTCTGACTTCCTGCGCTCGGCTATGGAAGACAGAGCGCGCGCTCGCTTCCCGGCTGTAGATGATGACGTGTGCACGGGCATGAGATCCCGTGCACCAGGCAGTGACGCTGAACAAAGGGCTGTCCATAACTGCTGCGAGGGGAGACGGGAGGATGATTGGCATCAGATCTCGGCTTTTGCCACAGATAAGTACCGCCCATCCGTCCATTCGGTTTAAACTTTAAAAATCATTATCTTTAGTTTTAAAAAACAGTTTTTTTAGCAAAAATCATTGCAGCACATGTATGTGCTGTGTGTAGGGACTGATATTAATAGTCCGGGGGGGTCATTGGGGGTGGTTGGTTCCCTTTAAGACAACTTTTAATTCTGAACTCACTCCTGTTTTGGTCATGGTGGAATCAGGCAACGTTTCACGTTTAGCCCCTAGTGTTCTTGTATTTTTGTGCTTTTTTATTCTCTATTTGAGGTGTCACAGATTATCTCTAAACGATAATGTTTTTCCATTTTTCAATGTGACCCTTGTGGTGCTATACACAGAGGATTTCCAGCTTCTCCGCGTTTCTGGCAGGCTTCAATAATAAGACTTCTAAATGCTGCCAAACATGTAAAAAATGTCTGCCTAAGTCCAACTAATGAGAAACAGGAAGAAATGGTATTTCCCATAAATACTGCTGCTAAACACGTATTAAAGAGCACAGAAGACTAAGATGTCAACACTTTTTGCTGCAAAGTCAAGTTGTGCTCAAGACCTTTGTGTTTTAGGCTACTTTCACATGCTGCGCTATTCCTGCGCTTTTTCATCTGCTTTATATGGATCAGCTATTGTAGTGGAATGCAGTGAAATGCACTGACATTAGCTGTCCCAGAAAGGTCAATGCATTTCACTGTTTTCCATTCACATGCTGTGCTCTTTACGCCTTCACTTTTGGGCTAAAAACGGATACATAAAAAAAATGAACATGTCAATTCTTTGGCACTTTTTACGCTGCACTCCTACTTACCACGCCACGCTCCCATGGGGATCTCTCCTCATCCTGATGCTGTAGAACCTTTGGAGGACCTAGGACCGTACCATGTGACCGAGCAACGTCATCCAGTCACATGGCAGCTAAGGTCCTAGAGCCCGTGCTCACTGCAGGGACCTAGAGGCCATACTCACTGCAGCCTTCACGATGAGGAGATCATCAGGAGGTCACTGAGGGAGCGTGGTGAGGTAAGTAGTGCAGGCTAATAGCGCGTGAAGTTCACACATAGAATGCTGCATTCCGTGAGAATCCGTTCTTGGTGTAGTTTTTGTACCAAAACTGGATCTTCACTAAACGCAGCAATTACGCTGTGTGTGAACGTAGCATACTGTGGACTCTGATGGTACCTTTACACGCCGCCACGGCAGGCTGGATACATCGCGCTACAAGCTACAATTGTAGCTTGTAGCGTCCATATCGCCTGTAGTAGCGGCGTCTGAAGAGGCGACGCTACAGCCGGCGACAGATACATCTGTTTATGGTCTCTGCTCATAAACTTAAGGCAACATCGCCGATGGTAGCGAGCTGTATCGGCGTGTAAAGAGGCAACGGAAGGGAACTCTGGACACCCGGGGCTGTAGCTGCAATGTAGCTAAGGCGTGACCTCGGCTCCATGTTACCGCGCCCCATCACCGATCATTGGTGGAAGCTGCTGCATGACGATTGGTAGTCGCTGCATAGGGAGGCATATTTAAAGGAGCTGACGAGTCACACTACACAATCGCTCGAGCGTCATGTATTACTCAGCCTCCTGCGATGCCTGCCCAATCAGGATGTTATTGCTTCGTCCTATCAGCGTACGGAAGTCTTGTAATCCACAATTGGAGCACGCCTATGTGCTGTCCCTGCTGCACCAGGTCTGCCCATAGTAGCTGGTTGTAGCGGTGTGTAAATGAGCAACAGCTGGCTACTTGAGACACCCGGCGATGTAGCTAGCTATAGATGTAGCGTGGCGTAGCGCACCTTGTGGCGGCGTGTAAAGAGGGTGCGTTGACCGTTTGTAGCCGTTTGAGCGTGCTCGTGCACGTGAAGTAGCGCGATGTATCCAGCCTGCCGTGGCGGCGTGTAAAGGTACCATGAAGGCCTCATGCTCCTGGACACAGTTATGTTCCATAAATCTGAGCTATATCAATCAGAAACATGGCATCTTTAGAATCCTATGGGAATTTACTATACTATGGTCAGTAAGGTGCAAACATGCTGGATGGTGAAAGGGTTAAAGGGAATATGTCAGCAGGTTTTGCTATGTGATCTGAGAACAGCATGTTGTAGATGTTAACATAGTGAATTGAGGGGTTTGTCACTTATCAGGCATGTGCTGTTGTTTCCATTTAATGAAGGTTTTATCACCAGCAGATAATCATTGCCTGGACTACAGGGCTCTTGAGCAGTTGACTGGGAAAAGATGCGGGTTCGGCGTTTGAGCCTTTACCAAAGGCACGGACACTACCTTTCACGTACATGTACGTCAAAGGTTGTGAAAGTGTTAAAGGGAATCTTACCAGGTTTTTGCTACCCCATCAGAGAACAGCATCATATAGGGGCATAAACCCTGATTCCAGCAATGTATCACCTACTAAGCTGCATGCTGTAATTTTGACAAAATCACAATTTTCTCTGCTTTAGATCCACCAGTTTTCTGAATGCTGAGCTCTATATAACCCCACCTATACCACTGATTAACAGTTTTCTGTGTACACTGCTCAATCAGTGCTGTGGGTGGGGATACACAGAGCCCATGAATATGGAGGACTACATGAGAGCAGGTTTACTAGTCCTCTATTGATATCCACCTGCTGATAAAACACTAATTTTGTTGAAAGTCCACTAAGCCTAGTAAGTGACATACCACTGGAATCTGAGTCTCTGCCTCTACATCATGCTGTTTTCAGATTACAGAGCAAAAACATGGTAACAGATTCCCTTTAATAGTGGTGAGTTAGTCATGTAGAACATTCTATTGACCAGTTTATTTTTGTGGTTTACATAGGACTGTACATACTCTTACTCAGTTATCCTAACTCATAAATCTATCACAATGCATAAAATAACAATAATCTCCACCTTGACACTGGATGGCCTTGAATACTGTATTTTACTTGTACATTTTCCTACTGCTCACATTGCGGATTATGAGTCAATCCTACTTGTTGAAATTCCCCTAACATCATTTTCTAGGAATAAAGGAGATAATTTATGTGGAAGTAAACCTATAATCCAATCCAGGAAATTTACAGAATAGAAAGGAGTTAATAAATCCAATAATTGCTGACCTATCCTGCTGAATGAATGCGGCTCATGAGCTCATTATAATGGAGGCTTTGTTTTACTTGTTCGCATCCCACAGACCGGAGAATTCACTAAAGAGCAGCAAACAAAACAATATTCTGGCTTTATGACCACTTGCGGGTGTTACGGGAAACCTGAATGCGTGTATTATAGGAAGTCATCAGCAACCTTAGTGCTATCTATCAGCACAGGTGTGTCCATACACTTAACAAATGGATGGGCTCAGGGGCTGGCTGGTAGATCTTGCCCTGCCAGAGTCCAAGTGAGGACCGGGGGGGGAATGTGGGTGCTATCGGAGCGAGGACAAGTGAAGAATGGGGCGGGGGGATGGTCGGGTTGCTACTTCACTCACCGGCCTTCTCCACGCTGCCTGCGTGCATTTGTATTCAACCCCTGAGTCAATACTTTGTAGGATCATATTTTGCTGCAAATACTGTTGCAAGATATTTGGAGTATTTCTCTACTGGATTTGCACATCTTGAGGGTGACATTTTGTCCATTCCTCTTTGCAAATTAGCTCGAGCGCAGAGAGATGGAACAGCAATATTCAAATTTTGAACTTTGGGTTATTCAAACACAAAAATATGCTTCGATCTTAACCATCCATTGTAGTCCTAACAGTATGTTTTGGGTCGTTATCCTAATGGAAAGTGAACCTATTCCCCAGTCTTAAGTCTGGCATCCTCTAAAAGGTTTTCCTCCAAGATTACTCTATATATAGTGTCGCACCCGCTAGGGACCTGGGTACTCAGGGCCGGACCGTGCTGTCTTGGAGCTCCGTGGCCCCAGGTGCGGCAAATAAAAAGGGGTCATGAAAAAGGTTAATAGAGTTTATATGGTGTAATTCGTAACACCACCCGTGGTTTGTGGCCACCGCTGCCGTGGAATCTGCCGGGGACGGTGGTAGTGGCGGCAGCCGGAATGGAGAGCCCTCCACGGGTAGAGCTGGGTCTCCAGACAGAGGGAGATGTCCTGCGCACCCAGGATGCTGCAATTCTACTCTTCACACAGCTCCTCCAACCAGCGCGCACAGGCAGCAGGAGTATGGCTCCGCAGGTGAGATGCTGTAACTATATTCCCAGTAAAGCACACACAGTCTTTTGAGTTGGTCAGGTACTTTTACTCTCTCAAGGCTCAACAAACAGTTCACAGTTCTTTACACACTCTGTGGACCTGGTCCTCTTAACGGTCACGGGTGCAGGTGTTTACTGCAGGGGGAACAATTCCTCTGCGTCATTTCCCACTATGTACCTATCAGGCCTTTCTGTTCTCTCTCCCTTTACATACTGGTTCAATCCGGCCATCACGGGCTTTATGGTGTGCATAGCAGTAGTTGGGTTAGAGGTCACCCCACCGGGATGTCTTGTGGTTAGGGGCTTAAAGCGGTCTCGGCCACATCTAAAGAGACGGCACTCTGGTTCTCTGGCCCAGCCACCAGTGACCCGTGTTAGGCTAGGGTAAGACTTGGCTGCGTTTTTGAGGATGATTTTGACAGCCTGCGTTTTTTGAGCTGCATTTTTGCTTTTAGGTCTGGAGCAGCCTTTAAAAACGCAAGCAAAAATGCATGCACAAACACATGGTACCATTTAGTGCAATGCGTTTTTGCATGCGTTTCCCGTAGGTCACCATGTTACAAAAACGCATTTTTGAAAATCACCAAAAAACGCAGCATGCAAGGTTTTTTGGTGCTGAGCCAAAAAAAAAACGCATCCAAAAAACGCATGGCACTTTGGCCATGCGTTTTTTGCATTTGTGCATATGGATGCGTTTTTGCATGCGTTTTTCACAAAAGACAAGTGTGCAAAACGCATGGAAAAAACGCATCCACGATGCCAGTGTGACCCTGGCCTTAATCGGATCATCTGGCTCCCTCAGTCTCTCACCGGTTTCCGCTTGGTTCCTGACCGGCCATTAATGATGCAGGCCGCCGATCCCCGTTGTTCTTTTTGTCTGAGTAGTCAGTACTCTGCTGAAGTGTGTCTCGGCTTGGGGTTTTTCCCTCTCTCTCCACCCTCCTGGGAAATTCTCCGTCTCCTCTACGGGTTCCGTCTATTTCCCACTCACTTGTGCTATACTCCTGCCACACCTCGCCTGACATGAAGTGGCTTGGGCTCAGGGTCGGAGTGTGTGTGTGTGGGTGTTGTTTTAAATTGACCATCTTACCTGTCCAACTGCAGTTCACCCTGTGGCCGCCTGGTCACAGGGGCGCCACATTTAGCTCCATCCATCTTCCTATCAACTCTGACCAGCTTCCCTGTCACTGTTTTTTTTTTTTTAAAATTATCCCCATAGCATCATGCTGCCACCACCATGTTTGACAGTGGGGGATGGTGCTTTTAGGGTAAAGTTCAGTGTTAGCTTTCCTCCACACATGGCTTTTTTCATTTAGCCCAAAAAGTTCTACTTTGGTCTCATCTGACCAGGGCACTTTCTTCAACATGTTGGCTGTGAAACAGCTGCAAATTTAAAAAAAGAGGTGTTAGATGACACCACTGTTCAATGTGTTATGGTTAAGAACAATAAAAATAGACACTTACTTCCCAGGGGGGAGGCAGGCCGCTCCCCCCTCCCTTATGCGGGTAAGTTGATTAAGCTGATGGTTCATTTGGAATAATAGTAGGCTGCACTCACCATTCTGTTGCATCGGGATTTCTTTATTTCTTTATTTCAAACTGCATATGAGTGACATGCCGGTGGGCTGTTGGATGCGGGATGCGTTCAGGGTCCCTTGAAACAAAGAAATAAAGAAATCCTGATGCAACAGAATGTTGAGTGCTGCCTACTATTGTTTCAAATGAACTTTGGGACTTTGCAAACAAAGGCACGGCACCACGATTCAGTAGTGGGACAGGTCCTGTGCTACCTCCATAACCAGTTGTTGCTTAAAGGGATCCTGTCACCTCCAAAAAGCCACCTAAGCTACAAAAACATGTCCATGTTTTATACTCACTCATTAGGCATTATAATTAGTAGGGGCTATATTCTTTAGCCCTTAGGGCATGTTTGTTTTGCAGGCTCCAGGATCCACCCTCTCTCTCTCTGTGCTGCTTTGCTTGTGCAGCTTTGCCCTCCCCCTCTCTGTCACTCACAGAATGCAAATCATTAGTCCTGCCTTCAGCTCCACATCACAGCAGCACAGAGAGAGAGGGTGGATCCTGCAAAACAACACGCCCAAAAGGCAATTGCATATAGCCCCTACTTCATTATCATCCTAATGAGTAAGTATCAAAGTGTTTATTTCAACTTTGAAAGGAAGCATTTAGCACAGAGAGGGATGGTTATAATGCTAATAGGAAGGTGCAAGGACATGTGTTGATAGGAAAGGCTGCTTTCACATTACGATTTTGTGAAGTCCGACGCTGTCCGATAAAATCGGACAGCATTGGATCTGATTTAGCCCCCATGTTCTCCAATGGGGATCGGATGTGCACTTAATGGCATCCGATTTGCATCCGATCCGATTCTGTCCGATTTTTTTCAGGAGCCAAAGTCGTAGACTACTGTAATTTTGGTATCCGATTCAAAAATCGGATCGCATCGGATTCATATGTAACTGGTATTATTTTCTAATTGCTTTCTCTAAGCTCTCTCCATTAATGTATTTCTATCATTTATACCTCCTTTCTATTCTCTGTAAACTTCAACATAAAAGATTAATTCCCTCTGTCAATCACAGTGGGTACTATGCTGCTCACTGCCCCAAAAAAATGAATATTCATACTTCATTACAATGTCCTGTGATCTGTCTGTTGTGTGACTCCTTCACTGCAGACAGAGAAGGGAGGGTGAGGAGGAGTGATCTTTGCTACAGCTATGAGCTCTTCATGTCTGGCATTGTGTGTACTGTGTGCAGTCTGAGATATTTCTATGTGATTATAAGAACACTAGCTGTGAGCCCGATGCAAATGCATCGGGATTCTAGAGCGTGCATTAATTTGATTATAGTAGTTATAGCTGTTAGCCTGATGCAAATGCATCGGGTATCTAAAATATGTTTATTGTTTTTTTAAAGTTTTTTAAATAATAATCGCATCATCAATAGCAATAATATAAGCCATAGCATTATTATTAGCAGTAATAGCAGTATTAATAGCATTATTAGCAGTATTATGAGCATTAATAACAGTATTAATAGCATTAATAGCATTATTATTAGCATTAATAGCATTATTAATAGCATTATTAGCATTAATAATAGCATTAATAACATTATTAATAGCATTGATAGCATTATTATTAGCATTAATAGCATTAATAATAGCATTATTAGCATTAATAATAGCATTAATAACATTATTAATAGCATTAATAGCATTATTATTAGCATTAATAGCATTAATAATAACATTATTAGCATTAATAATAGCATTAATAACAGTATTAATAGCATTAATAGCATTATTAATAGAATTAATAGCATTATTATTAGCATTAATAGCATTAATAGCATAATTAATAGCATTAATAGCATTAATAGCATTATTATTAGCATTAATAGAATTATTATTAGCATTAATAGCATTAATAGGATAAATATTAGCATTAATAGCATTAATAGCATTATTAATAGCATTAATAGCATTATTATTAGCATTAATAGCATTAATAATAGCATTATTAGTATTAATAATAGCATTAATAACATTATTAATAGCATTAATAGCATTATTAATAGCATTAATAGCATTATTATTAGCATTAATAGGATTAATAATAGCATTATTAGCATTAATAATAGCATTAATAACATTATTAATAGCATTAATAGCATTATTATTAGCATTAATAGCATTAATAGCATTATTATTAGCATTAATAGCATTAATAATACCATTAATAGGATAAATATTAGCATTAATAGCATTAATAGCATAAATAAGAGCATTAATAGCATTATTAATAGCATTAATAGCATTATTATTAGCATAAATAGCATTATTAGCATTAATAATAGCATTAATAACATTATTAATAGCATTAATAGCATTATTATTAAAATTAATAGAATTAATAATAGCATTATTAGCATAAATAATAGCATTAATAACATTATTAATAGCATTAATAGCATTATTATTAGCATTAATAGCATTAATAGTATTATTAATAGCATGAATAGCATTATTAATAGCATTAATAGGATTATTATTAGCATTAATAGCATTAATAATAGCATTATTAGCATTATTAATAGCATTAATAACATTATTAATAGCATTAATAGCATCATTATTAGCATTAATAGCATTAATAATAGCATTATTAGCATTATTAATAGCATGAATAACATTATTAATAGCATAAATAGCATTATTATTAGCATAAATAGCATTAATAATAGGATTATTAGCATTAATAATAGCATTAATAACATTATTAATAGCATTAATAGCATTATTATTAGCATTAATAGAATTAATAATAGCATTATTAGCATTAATAATAGCATTAATAACATTATTAATAGCATTAATAGCATTATTATTAGCATTAATAGCATTATAATTAGCATTAACAGCATTAATAATACCATTAATAGGATAAATATTAGCATTAATAGCATTAATAGCATAAATAATAGGATTAATAGCATTATTAATAGCATTAATAGCATTATTAATAGCATTAATAGCATTATAATTAGCATAAATAGCATTAATAATAGGATTATTAGCATTAATAATAGCATTAATAACATTATTAATAGCATTAATAGCATTATTATTAGCATAAATAGAATTATAATAATAGCATAATTAGCATTAATAAATAGCATTAATAGCATTATTAATAGCATTAATAGCATTATTATTAGCATTAATAGCATTATTATTAGCATTAATAGCATTAATAATACCATTAATAGGATAAATATTAGCATTAATAGCATTAATAGCATAAATAATAGGATTAATAGCATTAATAGCATAAATAATAGGATTAATAGCATTATTAATAGCATTAATAGCATTATTAATAGCATTAATAGCATAATTATTAGCATAAATAGCATTAATAATAGCATTATTAGCATTAATAATAGCATTAATAACATTATTAATAGCATTAATAGCATATTAATTAGCATTAATAGCATTAATAGCATTATTATTAGCATTAATAGCATTAATAATACCATTAATAGGATAAATATTGACATTAATAGCATTAATAATAGCATTATTAGCATAAATAATAGCATTAATAACATTATTAATAGCATTAATAGCATTATTATTAGCATTAATAGCATTAATAGTATTATTAATAGCATGAATAGCATTATTAATAGCATTAATAGGATTATTATTAGCATTAATAGCATTAATAATAGCATTATTAGCATTATTAATAGCATTAATAACATTATTAATAGCATTAATAGCATCATTATTAGCATTAATAGCATTAATAATAGCATTATTAGCATTATTAATAGCATGAATAACATTATTAATAGCATAAATAGCATTATTATTAGCATAAATAGCATTAATAATAGGATTATTAGCATTAATAAAAGCATTAATAACATTATTAATAGCATTAATAGCATTATTATTAGCATTAATAGAATTAATAATAGCATATTAGCATTAATAATAGCATTAATAACATTATTAATAGCATTAATAGCATTATTATTAGCATTAATAGCATTAATAATAGCATTATTAGCATTATAAATAGCATTAATAACATTATTAATAGCATTAATAGCATTATTATTAGCATAAATAGCATTAATAATAGGATTATTAGCATTATTAATAGCATTAATAACATTATTAATAGCATTATTATTAAAATTAATAGAATTAATAATAGCATTATTAGCATTAATATAGCATTAATAACATTATTAATAGCATTAATAGCATTATTATTAGCATTAATAGCATTAATAGTATTATTAATAGCATGAATAGCATTATTAATAGCATTAATAGGATTATTATTAGCATTAATAGCATTAATAATAGCATTATTAGCATTGTTAATAGCATTAATAACATTATTAATAGCATTAATAGCATTATTATTAGCATTAATAGCATTAATAATAGCATTATTAGCATTATTAATAGCATTAATAACATTATTAATAGCATTAATATCATTATTATTAGCATAAATAGCATTAATAATAGGATTATTAGCATTAATAATAGCATTAATAACATTATTAATAGCATTAATAGCATTATTATTAGCATTAATAGAATTAATAATAGGATTATTAGCATTAATAATAGCATTAATAACATAATTATTAGCATTAATAGCATTATTATTAGCAGTAATATTATTATTAGCATTATTATTAGCATTAATAGCATTAATAATACCATTAATAGGATAAATATTAGCATTAATAGCATTAATAGCATAAATAAGAGCATTAATAGCATTATTAATAGCATTAATAGCATTATTATTAGCATAAATAGCATTATTAGCATTAATAATAGCATTAATAACATTATTATTAGCATTAATAGCATTATTATTAAAATTAATAGAATTAATAATAGCATTATTAGCATAAATAATAGCATTAATAACATTATTAATAGCATTAATAGCATTATTATTACATTATAGCATTAATAGTATTATTAATAGCATAATAGCATTATTAATAGCATTAATAGATTATTATTAGCATTAATAGCATTAATAATAGCATTATTAGCATTATTAATAGCATTAATAACATATATAGCATTAATAGCATATATTAGCATTAATAGCATTAATATAGCATTATTAGCATTATAATAGCATGAATAACATTATTAATAGCATAAATAGCATTATTATTAGCATAAATAGCATTAATAATAGGATTATTAGCATTAATAATAGCATTAATAACATTATTAATAGCATTAATAGCATTATTATTAGCATTAATAGAATTAATAATAGCATTATTAGCATTAATAATAGCATTAATAACATTAATTAATAGCATTAATAGCATTATTATTAGCATTAATAGCATTAAATAATAGCATTATTAGCATTATAAATAGCATTAATAACATTATTAATAGCATTAATAGCATTATTATTAGCATAAATAGCATTAAAAATAGGATTATTAGCATTATTAATAGCATTAATACATTATTAATAGCATTTATTAAATTAATAGAATTAATATAGCATTATTAGCATTAATAATAGCATTAATAACATTATTAATAGCATTAATAGCATTATTATTAGCATTAATAGCATTAATAGTATTATTAATAGCATGAATAGCATTATTAATAGCATTAATAGGATTATTATTAGCATTAATAGCATTAATAATAGCATTATTAGCATTATTAATAGCATTAATAACATTATTAATAGCATTAATAGCATTATTATTAGCATTAATAGCATTAATAATAGCATTATTAGCATTATTAATAGCATTAATAACATTATTAATAGCATTAATATCATCATATTATTAGCATAAATAGCATTAATAATAGGATTATTAGCATTAATAATAGCATTAATAACATTATTAATAGCATTAATAGCATTATTATTAGCATTAATAGAATTAATAATAGGATTATTAGCATTAATAATAGCATTAATAACATAATTATTAGCATTAATAGCATTATTATTAGCAGTAATATTATTATTAGCATTTTTTTTAAATATTATTTATTATTTGTTATTTATTTTTTAATTGTTTTTATTTATTTTTTTATAATTTTTTAATTATTTTTTAATTATTTTTGTATTATTAAATTTATTATTTAGGCTGAGAGCAGTTGTCATTCAGGTGCGCTAAAGGGCTGATCTTATTAGCATATATTTTATTTTTTTATTATTATTTTTATAGAATTTTTTATTATTTTTAATTAATTTTTTTATTATTTTTAATTCTTTTTTAATTATTTTTTTTATTATTAATTTATTATTTAGGCTGAGAGGCAGTTCTCATTCAGGTCCGCAAAGGGCTGATCTTATTAGCATATATTTTATTTTTATATTATTATTTTTATTGAATTTTTTATTATTTTTAATTATTTTTTTTTATTATTTTTAATTCTTTTTTAATTATTTTTTTTATTATTTAATTTATTATTTAGGCTGAGACGCAGTTCTCATTCAGGTCCGCAAAGGGCTGATCTTATTAGCATATATTTTATTTTTTTATTATTATTTTTATTGAATTTTTTAATTATTTTTAATTATTTTTTTTTATTATTTTTTAATTCTTTTTTAATTATTTTTTTTATTATTTAATTTATTATTTAGGCTGAGACGCAGTTCTCATTCAGGTCCGCAAAGGGCTGATCTTATTAGCATATATTTTATTTTTTATTATTATTTTTATTGAATTTTTAATTATTTTTAATTATTTTTTTTTATTATTTTTTAATTCTTTTTTAATTATTTTTTTTATTATTTAATTTATTATTTAGGCTGAGACGCAGTTCTCATTCAGGTCCGCAAAGGGCTGATCTTATTAGCATATATTTTATTTTTTTATTATTATTTTTATTGAATTTTTTATTATTTTTAATTATTTTTTTTTATTATTTTTTAATTCTTTTTTAATTATTTTTTTTATTATTTAATTTATTATTTAGGCTGAGACGCAGTTCTCATTCAGGTCCGCAAAGGGCTGATCTTATTAGCATATATTTTATTTTTTTATATATTTTTTATTGAATTTTTTATTATTTTTAATTTTTTTTTTTATTATTTTTTAATTCTTTTTTAATTATTTTTTTTATTATTTAATTTATTATTTAGGCTGAGACGCAGTTCTCATTCAGGTCCGCAAAGGGCTGATCTTATTAGCATATATTTTATTTTTTTATTATTATTTTTATTGAATTTTTTATTATTTTTAATTATTTTTTTTTATTATTTTTTAATTCTTTTTTAATTATTTTTTTTATTATTTAATTTATTATTTAGGCTGAGACGCAGTTCTCATTGAGGTCCGCCTTTGTTTTTTCCCATTGAAATGCATTAGCGGTGTGTCGGCGATTTTATGGCCGACCACCTGGTTCTATTTGTCGGCCCTAAAATCGCGGACACACCGCTAATGCATCTCTATGGGCAGTCAGCCCGATTTCGGATTGAACGGCGACCAATCAGAATTCGAGCTGACTTGCCCATAGACATGCATTAGCGTGTGTCCGCGATTTTAGGGCCGACAAATAGAACCAGGTGGCCGGCCATAAAATCGCCGACACACCGCTAATGTATGTCAATGGGAAAAAAGACGGACCTGAATGAGAACTGAATGACGGGCTCTTCTGATTGGCTGAGGTCAGCGACCAATCAGAAGAGCCCTTCACATTTCATTGAGATACAATGGCGGATTGATCGTCCATTGTATCTTAATGTTAGTTGAAGAGGACGTCGGAGCTGGAAGTTGGCGGAAAGAAGACAGAAGATCCCCGGAGACGGACGAAGAGGCGGAAAGAAGAGAGAAGACCCCCGGGACCGGAGGAAGAGGACGCCTGGCCGGACGGACGATCAGATGACTTGAAGGCATGTAAGTGATCGACGGGGACGGGTAGGGCCTTAGGTGTTAGGGAAAGCGGCGAGGCTTAGAGGGTAGGGGCTTAGGGCGGCAGGGGTTTAGGTGCGGCTTAGGGGGTAGGGGATTAGGTGCAGTTTAGGGGTTAGGGGCTTGCGGCGGCAGGGGTTTAGGTGCGGATGCGGGGTAGTGGCTTAGGGGGGTAGGGGGTTAGGTGCGGCTTAGGGGGTAGGGGCTTAGGGCGGCAGGGGTTTAGGTGCGGCTTAGGGGGTAGGGGTAGGGGATTAGGTGCAGCTTAGGGGTTAGGGGCTTGCAGCGGCAGGGGTTTAGGTGCGGATGCGGGGTAGTGGCTTAGGGGGGTAGGGGGTTAGGTGCGGCTTAGGGGGTAGAGGTAGGGGATTAGGTGCGGCTTAAGGGGTAGGGGCTTAGGGCGGCAGGGGTTTAGGTGCGGTTTAGGGGGTAGGGGTAGGGGATTATGTGCAGCTTAGGGGTTAGGTGCGGCTTAGGGGTTAGGGGCTTGCGGCGGCAGGGGTTTATTTGCGGATGCGGGGTAGTGGCTTACGGCGGCAGGGAGTAGGGGGTTAGGTGCGGCTTAGGGGGTAGGGGCTTAGGGCGGCAGGGGTTTAGGTGCGGCTTAGGGGGTAGGGGTAGGGGATTAGGTGCAGCTTAGGGGTTAGGGGCTTGCAGCGGCAGGGGTTTAGGTGCGGATGCGGGGTAGTGGCTTAGGGGGGTAGGGGGTTAGGTGCGGCTTAGGGGGTAGAGGTAGGGGATTAGGTGCGGCTTAAGGGGTAGGGGCTTAGGGCGGCAGGGGTTTAGGTGCGGTTTAGGGGGTAGGGGTAGGGGATTATGTGCAGCTTAGGGGTTAGGTGCGGCTTAGGGGTTAGGGGCTTGCGGCGGCAGGGGTTTATTTGCGGATGCGAGGTAGTGGCTTACGGCGGCAGGGAGTAGGGGGTTAGGTGCGGCTTAGGGGGTAGGGGGTTAGGGCGGCAGGGGTTTAGGTGCGGCTTAGGGGTAGGGGTAGGGAATTAGGTGCAGCTTAGGGGTTAGGGGCTTGCAGCGGCAGGGGTTTAGGTGCGGATGCGGGGTAGTGGCTTAGGGGGGTAGGGGTTAGGTGCGGCTTAGGGGGTAGAGGTAGGGGATTAGGTGCGGCTTAAGGGGTAGGGGCGGCTTAGGGGGTAGGGGTAGGGGATTAGGTGCAGCTTAGGGGTTAGGGGCTTGCAGCGGCAGGGGTTTAGGTGCGGATGCGGGTAGTGGCTTAGGGGGGTAGGGGGTTAGGTGCGGCTTAGGGGGTAGAGGTAGGGGATTAGGTGCGGCTTAAGGGGTAGGGGCGGCTTAGGGGGTAGGGGTAGGGGATTAGGTGCAGCTTAGGGGTTAGGGGCTTGCAGCGGCAGGGGTTTAGGTGCGGATGCGGGGTAGTGGCTTAGGGGGGTAGGGGGTTAGGTGCGGCTTAGGGGGCAGAGGTAGGGGATTAGGTGCGGCTTAAGGGGTAGGGGCTTAGGGCGGCAGGGGTTTAGGTGCGGTTTAGGGGTAGGGGTAGGGGATTATGTGCAGCTTAGGGGTTAGGTGCGGCTTAGGGGTTAGGGGCTTGCGGCGGCAGGGGTTTATTTGCGGATGCGGGGTAGTGGCTTACGGCGGCAGGGGGTAGGGGCTTGCGGCAGAGGGTAGTGGGTGCGGCGGGGTAGTGCGGCAGGGGGTAGGGGCTTCGGCGTCGGGGTAGTGGCTTAGGGGTTAGGGCGGCAGTGGGTAGGGGCTTGGGGTTGTGTGGCTTGGTTAGTGTACGCGTAGTGGCTTAGAGCGGCAGGGGTCTGTAGTGTACAGCGCGATGGTATACTACAGTCCCATGGCGCTTATGGTCATGGGACTGTAGTATACTATAGCGGTGTACACTACAGGAGTATGGGCTTCGGTGGCTTGGTTAGCGGTGTAGCGACTCGCAATGCCCGCTTCGCGGGCATTGCTTCGCTAGGCTGCAACGACTCGCAATGCCCGCTTTGCGGGCATTGCTTTGTGAGTCGCCTTGGCCGCTACGCGGCCAAGGACAGAGTCCAGGAGAAGCAGCTCGGACTCACTAACTAAGCGACCGGAAGCAGCGCCGCTCCGACGGAAGTCGCTACGGCAATTATATAATAGATTTGATCATTTGCTCAGCAGATACACACATTACATGTCTGCAGGAAAACCAAAGTACATATATACACATAGAAATCTTACAGACTGCACAGGCTGCATCACAAAACACCTCTCCCTTCCCAGATGAGAGCAGAGTGGGGTGGGAGTGAACACAAGCTTGGATGGGTGTGGATATTTAAATAACACTTATACAGCAGCCGGACTAATCGACTGGTTATATAATGGAGAGCACTAATCCAGCAGCTCCTTGCAGGGTCTGACATTGCTGATAACATGGAAACTAGAAAGTGTACAATAATGATTTTACATGTTTTTAAAAGGTCTGCTCAGGCACTATTCAAGGGTATTATTAGTATCATACTGAAAAATGACTTGACAGTGTCCCTTTAACCACAGCTACACGGCCATAGGCAGTAGAAGCGTGTCATTTTTAAAATCTGTTTAAGCTGATGGTTCCACAAGTCTGATTTCTCACTTTTCCAGTATACATCTGTGGTGCCCCACTGGCCGGGATGCCATGGAGGGTACTACATGCAAATAAGAGTGTGTGGTATTCCTGTGACTAAGGAACTGGATGGTAACAAGGACCCTCACAACCACATCAACACCTTCAAAATCCAGAATTCCCTAGCAAGGGTTCTTAGTGATAATGAGTACAATTCTATTTTAAGTGACACTATAGTAAATTCAATTATTCCATAAAATCATAAATATTTTTAAATAGGAGTATCGATAACAAAGTATGATCTGGCCCAGGACTGAGACCTTACATCATTTATACAATTCAACATACCAGGTATATGTAGGTAATTTGTTATTTTAAATTCGGCGCCGACATCATGTGGATTGGACATCTGTCACTATCCTTCCTCACATGTCTACATGCACTCATGTTCATAAGGTCCCACGTACTAGTCAGATCTCACCATGTATGCACCCTGTGCTTAATGCCCTTTATCTGTACCTGGTGTAGCCTCTAGTTTAGTTTCTACATCCTACGGGTAGGGGTTATTGTGCACAGTCCTGGCACAGCACCGCTACCCGTTTGTCTCCTTCTCGGCTAGGACCATGGTGACCACGCAGAAAGCACCGGTCCCGGGAGATCACGTGAGTAGAAGTTAATGAGTGGGATGACAGTCACAAAGAGTGAGAGACGAGGGGAGGACGACGCAGGGGAAGGTCGTCGTGACTGAAAGAGGCTCTAGAGGCACCAGGAGTTATGGTATGCCTGAATCTGGACCTGGTACTACCGAGCAAAGGGTCTGTTCCCAAGAAGAGGACTGGCTCTGGACACGGCTCAGCCCCGAGCCATTAAACCGGAGGCCTCAAGCTTCTTCAGGAAAGACCTGGTGCATACCTCGAAAAGGCACACCAAACTAGGGTCAGGGGGACCTGAAGGGGAGTCGCCCACCAAAGACCCGTGGGAGCTGGCTTGAGGCTCTGCCTGCGGAGGCTGCTGCATGGTTGTGAGGAGAAGATAGTGAAGGGACCGATAGGGAACGACAGGCACACCACTGAGAGTCCTGAGTGAATCATCCCAGTTTCCTGGTGACTACCCAGGCCAGAAAGACGCAAAAGACTGTATCATCTGTCTATCTGCCTTAAGAACTTGCAAGTAAGCCCGATCAGAGCTAATGACTGGTGTGATGTGCTTTATTTCCCCCGCCTGAGGAGCCGCACACTGCTGCATTGATGGGACAAGTGACAAGGCTGTGTGGTAAGCTGCCTCCCTGTGTAAAAACTACTACAACTACCCGGGTATCCCGCTCCACCTAAGGGGAGCGTAGCCATCTGGCTACCCTACCATCACCCTGGAGGTCTGACCCGCAGCTCCTGTAACCATACTGGAAACCGTAGGTGGCATCACAAACTACTTTTATTTTTATTGTTTTCACTGACTTTCAGTGACCACCAGGGCCACGGGATCGGGAACAGGTCCCCGTGACATCCCCCGTGAATCAACACCCAGAACCGAGTACCCCACAGCCCTGGGGTGGGTCACATCTATTACATTTATATTGAGGGACTATCCAGCTGAGTAGGAGTGGAGGTCAGGCATGGATAGCTTCGTCAACTGATTCCGGAGGGTTCTCATTCAATGGGATTGTGGTGTCTGAAGAGTCATCCATCTATCCATGCAGTCGTTTGGTTTGGAACTGAGGAGGATTGGACACAGCAGGGAGAGGTACAGTAGTAGGACCCGGAGGATACAATTTCCAAAGAAGCAGATTACCGAGAAATCAGACACTTAGAACGATCAGCTTAATGAACTCACAAGGATAAAGGGGAATTTAAGGTGATTCCACCCCCTTTCATGTAAGTGTTCATTTTTTATTGTTTATGACCAAATCACATTGTACAGAGGTGTAGGCTGGTGCTTTTCTTTTTTTTATTTGTAGCTGTTTCATTAATCAAGGTGTCTGGACTCTGGATGGAAGGCTGACCTAGGCACTTTGGAGACTTTATTGTGTATGTGAGTGGCTGAAATACCACTCATAGATTGTAAGTTCCACTTCATATTATTCTTTTTCAATACCTTAATTTTTTTCCTAACATCTGATTGGATGCGTTGCAAGTTAGACCCACTTTTTCTCGTTTTCACATACATGTTGTGTCCCCCTACATGGCATTTTGAAAACTGCACATGACGTCTTATGGATTGCTTTTAAAAAAGTTTTTCTTCTTGCCACTCTTCCATAAAAGTCAGATTTGTGGAGTAAACAACTATTAATTTTCCTGTACACAGATTCTCACACCTGAGCTGTGGATCTCTGCAGCTCCTCCAGAATGACCATGGGGATCTTTGCTAACTCTCTAATTAGTTGTCTCCTTGCTTGAGATGTCAGTTTAGGTAAACAACCATGTCTTGACAGGTTTGCAACTTTGCCACACTCCTTCCATTTTTGGATGATGGACTGAGCAGTGCTCCATGAGATTTTCAGGGCTATAGCTATTTTTTTTTATAATCTAAACCTGCTTTACTCTTCCCCACAACTTTATCCCTGACCTGTCTGGCGTGTTCCTTGTTTTTTATTATGTTGTTTGATCCCTGTTCCCAAATTTATGAGGATTTCACAGAATAGTTGTAGTTATACTGAATATAAATTACACGCAGGAAGACTCAATTCACTAATTAAGAGACTTTTAGAGATTTTATTAAGAGGTATCAGACTCATGGCCACTTTACACGTCCCAACATCGTTTCGATATTGGATACAACGGCACGGGAGCGCGCACTTTTTTGGATGAAATCCAAGATCGCATAGGAGATGTCACACAGGGCGATATCGGCAGGCCACACAACTGAGATGTCTACGCCCCCTTGTACGAGCGACCCAGGAACGACCATTTAACATGGGAGTGAATAGGGGAAGTTGTGCTCCAAGTCGGTCTTGGGCTGTCAAACAGCACGATCCTGCCAGATTGTCCATCCAATATCGGGCAGTTGAAGAGCCTGCTCATTTCTCTCCCGATATCGTTTTGGCATCGTTCTTGCATCGAATTGCACATTGACACCACACAACGCACGAACGATATCGGCGCCAACGCACGAACTACGTGACTTTTTGTCGAAGTCGGACGACGATATCGGGACGTGTAAAGTGGCCATAAAGGAGACTGACTATAAATGCACGTCACAATTTTTAGTTATATTTTCTAAATACCGTATATACTCGTGTATAAGCCGACCCGTGTATAAGCCGACCCCCCTACTTTTGCCCCAAAACCTGGAAAAATCTATTGACTCGCGTATAAGCCGAGGGTGGACCCCAGCACAGGTATACAGCCCCCAGCAGTGGTATACAGGCCCCAGCAGTATGATATACAGCAGCCCCCAGTGGTATATACAGCAGCCCCAGTGGTATTGCAGCCCCTATATACAGCAGCCCCAGTGGTATTGCAGCCCCAGTGGTATTGCAGCCCCTATATACAGCAGCCCCAGTGGTATTGCAGCCCCAGTGGTGTATACAGCAGCCCCTATATACAGCAGCCCAGTGGTATTGCAGCCCCTGTGTACAGCAGCCCCAGTGGTATTGCAGCCCCTATATACAGCAGCCCCAGTGGTATTGCAGCCCCAGTGGTATTGTAGCCCCTATATACAGCAGCCCCAGTGGTATTGCAGCCCCAGTGGTGTATACAGCAGCCCCTATATACAGCAGCCCCAGTGGTATTGCAGCCCCAGTGGTATTGCAGCCCCTATATACAGCAGCCCCAGTGGTATTGCAGCCCCAGTGGTATTGCAGCCCCTGTATACAGCAGCCCCAGTGGTATTGCAGCCCCAGTGGTGTATACAGCAGCCCCAGTGGTATTGCAGCCCCAGTGGTGTGTACAGCAGCCCCTATATACAGCAGCCCCAGTGGTATTGCAGCCCCAGTGGTGTATACAGCAGCCCCAGTGGTATTGCAGCCCCAGTGGTGTATACAGCAGCCCCTATATACAGCAGCCCCAGTAGTATTGCAGCCCCAGTGGTATTGCAGCCCCTATATACAGCAGCCCCAGTGGTATTGCAGCCCCAGTGGTATTGCAGCCCCAGTGGTGTATACAGCAGCCCCAGTGGTATTGCCGCCCCAGTGGTGTGTACAGCAGCCCCTATATACAGCAGCCCCAGTGGTATTGCAGCCCCAGTGGTGTATACAGCAGCCCCAGTGGTATTGCAGCCCCAGTGGTGTATACAGCAGCCCCTATATACAGCAGCCCCAGTAGTATTGCAGCCCCAGTGGTATTGCAGCCCCTATATACAGCAGCCCCAGTGGTATTGCAGCCCCAGTGGTGTATACAGCAGCCCCAGTGGTATTGCAGCCCCAGTGGTATTGCAGCCCCTATATACAGCAGCCCCAGTGGTATTGCAGCCCCAGTGGTATTGCAGCCCCTGTATACAGCAGCCCCAGTGGTATTGCAGCCCCAGTGGTGTATACAGCAGCCCCAGTGGTATTGCAGCCCCAGTGGTGTGTACAGCAGCCCCTATATACAGCAGCCCCAGTGGTATTGCAGCCCCAGTGGTGTATACAGCAGCCCCAGTGGTATTGCAGCCCCAGTGGTGTATACAGCAGCCCCTATATACAGCAGCCCCAGTAGTATTGCAGCCCCAGTGGTATTGCAGCCCCTATATACAGCAGCCCCAGTGGTATTGCAGCCCCAGTGGTGTATACAGCAGCCCCAGTGGTATTGCAGCCCCAGTGGTATTGCAGCCCCTATATACAGCAGCCCCAGTGGTATTGCAGCCCCAGTGGTAGTATACAGCCCCAGTGTAGTATCCAGCAGCCCCAGTAGTAATAAACAGCCCCCCCCCTCCTTATCATGTCCCCCCCAGGCTGCGGCAGCTGTGAAAATAACAAACAGTTTATACATCACCTTCCGTCGCAGCTCTCCGCTCCTCCGGTCCTCAGCATCTCCGCTCGCGGCTTCTTCTTCCTTGATGTGCCGACTTCTGTGACCGCGCGCAGGAAATGACGTCATCTCCTGCGCCCGGTCACATGACACCGGCACAACAAGGAAGAAGAAGCCGCGAGCGGAGATGCTGAGGACCGGAGGAGCGGAGAGCTGCGACGGAAGGTGATGTATAAACTGTTTGTTATTTTCACAGCTGCCGCAGCCTGGGGGGGACGTGATAAGGAGGGGGGGGGCTGTTTATTACTACTGGGGGACCCATATTAAGGAGGGGGGCTGTGTAGTGCAATATGCACGGCATCCCCCCGCCGCTGATGGACGGGGGGATGCCGTGCATATTCATTGCACTAATGAGGCGGCCCCACGTGACCGCCTGCGGTCACCGCGGCCCCCTCCTGCCTCCTCCAGCCCCCGGTCACAGCCCCCCCCACAGCATACCGTATGACCCGTGTATAAGCCGAGGGGGGACTTTTCAGCCCAATTTTTGGGCTGAAAAACTCGGCTTATACACGAGTATATACGGTACTTAGAAAACGATGTATCATTTTCTTTACACTTTACAAATACTTTATACTTAATGCTACCATATCACATAAAATCACTGTAAAGTACATTTCAGTTTCTAAGTGTAACATGAAGAAAAATGTGGAAACGTTCACAGCGTATGATACTGTATAATCTTTTCATCTGTTTCATGGTAGTAACTAAATAACAAACAGGATTGTGTTTGTAATATCAAATTACCTAACTAATATACTTAACTCCTGCAATGGCAGAATGTTTTCACTATAGTTAATACATGAGAAACCTTTATCAGAATTTATATGGATTAATAAAGGCCAAAATTAAATTTGATAAAAACAGTTGTTTTTAAATGGTATACTGCAAGGAGTGACATCCCCATATTGTGACTTTTATACAAACAGTGCAAAATAACTTACTCTATAGAGATGACCCTTGTATATTATCAAAGTCTTGACCTGGTTGAGTATGTTCAGGCTTCCCTATTCCCTTTATATTTAACTTCCAAGACTGTCTACAACCTACCTTAATAATGATATTTACGAGCATTGCTAAATGGCAAACAGTATGGACATACTGCTGTGTCCAGTGATGCAAGAAGACCAGTGGGGAGATCAGATGATCTTTCATTACATTTCTCACATTGATAAATTTGCTCTAAGCGTTTGTGGGTGTGTTCTTTTTGCCTCTGTGTGTTGCTGCCAGTTTATGATTAACCAAACTCATGCAGACAAGAAGTACACACCCCCACGGACAGATATAACTGTTAACAAACAGTTGAACTATAACAAAATAATATCTTAAATGTTGCAAGTTCATATCTCTACAACACAGAGGAGAAATTATAGAATAAAAACTATGTTTTACTCAGCACTGAAGCCACTATTCCTTGATGGGGTCAGTTTCACATGCTAAAACTGGTCAGAGTTCCTCTTTAATAAATAACCTATGAGAGTGTCAAACTTATTAGTAGAAATGAGTGAACTTTTGGAAGTTTGAATACGATTTGGTTCGTCGAACAAGCAACGTTGGATGAACCAGTTTGCCGAAAAGTACGCCGAACATCCTAACCCCATTGTAATCAATGGGAGGCAAACTCAATGGGCTAAAAAAAACCTTAAAAGCTCAAACTGCTTTACAGTGGAGCCCCGCTGTTTTGGCACAGACGTTATCTTCCTACACTATTACTTGACAAGCTTCAGCGTCGCTGTCACACTCACCATGCTTGCAGGCCCACTCATGATCTTCAGATATCCTCATCATGGCTTCTCTGAAATTGTCTCAGGTTACAGTGGGTACCACATAGCTGGGAATCCTGTGGTGCCCACCATACGTTGTTTTATGCTTCTTTTTAAGCAAATTTTGAGAATCTGCATCAAAATCTGCATATCTATTCTGAGGCCAGTCTATGAGAGTTCAGAAATGCTTTGCCAACTTGTTTATTTATCCTTGCAGATTTGGTGGAGATTTTGAGGCACAAAAAGAAATCCAAATCACATCTGCAAGGGAAAAAAATGTTGGCACAGCATTTCTGAACTGTCAAAGACTTTGCTGGCCTCATGACAGGCATGCAGGTTGTGATGCAGATTCTCAAAACCTGCGTAAAAAAACCATCAAACAACACACAGGGCTTAAAGGGTCCAGGGAGAGCCACAGTTGTGGTTAAAAAGGGCTCGAGGATTCCTCTTGCCCCCCGGCTACTTCCACAGAAATTTCTAGGACAGGGGTGGCCAACTACAGTCTAAATGTCTGAAAACAGTGCAAGTTTTCAGGATTTCCTTAGCAATGCACAGGTGCTTATTTCATCCCTGAATAGCTGATGATTCCAGCACCTTCTGCAATGCTAAAGAAATCCTGAAAACATGCATTCTTTGCGGCCCTTGAGAACTGCACTTGGCCAGCTCTGTTCTACTGGTGTGTGTAGTGTCTTGCATTTCCATACCTCAAAGCGTCAGGTCAGAGGCCTGAGTCTTGTTCACCAGTGTCTGGCATCATCAAAGCACCTGTTTGCAGAAACAGTCCAATACACAAGGAGTGACCAAAACAAACTTTACTATAACACAGAGACTAACTCTCAAACACAAATATAACAATATACATAGCTTATAAATATAACGAAGGTCCCACAGAGATCAGCAGCAGCACACAGACTCTTAAAGTGGTGGAAAGACCATGATGGGCAGAGTCCATTAAGGTCTTTCAGATAGACCCCAAAGGCTGCATGCATGCCCAGTAGGGAGAAGCACAAATGGCACTAAATGTTGGAAGGGGAAATACAATTTTAACAAAAACACAGGCCTTGGTCAAGGAAGAACCTAAAAAAAACAACTTTAACAAGTCTTTCTCTAGCCAAAATTCCAGCTACGGGATGGGTCACTATCTCGCCAATCCACAAACATGCCTTTACAAAGGTTCACTGAAATTGTTTCTCATCATTTTCTGCCATGCCCTGGATAGTTGTCATAGTTTTCCTCGTACTCTGATGGTCTGGGGGGTCACAAGGGCATTCTCTGCCACCATCTGCCTCCCAGCACACTCCATCATGTTCATTGCTGGAGAGGACGATGTTGGAACTAGGGGACTATCACTCTCCATAGGACAGACAGGACCAGCTTGGGGAACACCAACAGGCCTTCTGGGTTTGGGTGCATCTGGCTGGCTAACCTAGAGACATCTGGGCCGCATCCGACACCAAGTTCTCTCCAGGTTGGCCTCCTACTGCCACTTCTCAAATCGGTCGCAGGTGGCAACCTGACATATGCCAACCGCCAACCACCCCTTGCTGCCCCACACCTTCATGAAAGTGGCTTCCTCTCTGACAAAGATGGTACGTAGTCTTTGGCGAAGATTATCAAGCAGCAGGGTGGATCGGTTGATGTAGCACCGATGCCCAATGCCAGGTTCCACTAGGAAACCAAACCCCTTATCGTGCTGGAATGCCATCACCTTGCGTTGGATACATTGGTCGAAGAATCATTAGCCTTAGGCCCACGCAACCAGTCCCAGGTGTTGGCATCTGAGAGACAAATCTCAACAAAGGAGGCAGGACAGGGAGTTGGATGCCTTATTGGATAGTTGCTTGGAGGTGGCAGGGGTCCTTATATGGCATTGTCCCAGTCAAAGGCCTCTGGAGGTGGTGATCCACATGGCTGGGAAACAGGCCCTTCTGTCTCCTCTACCCCCTCCTCTTCTTCTTTGGCCTACTCATCATGGTCCTGGTCTTGGTTGTATTGGGGAATGGGATCCAGTAGCTGAGGCACTGACTGCAGGTGGAATCCAGCCACACATGCTGCAAGATCGTGTACAATTCGACATGTGGTGCTCCCGGCCCTGGATGCCATAGCGAATAGGTCTTCCCTTGACTGCTGTGACTCGCCTTTCAGGACCGTGACTGGCATAGGAGCCCAGCACTGGATCCACACCTCACTGCAGATGAGACCCAAATTGGGTAGTGCGGTGTAACTCCAGGGGACATATGTTTCCATCTCTTCTCCATGCTGCTCTGGGTCTGGTTCTGCCGACCCACCTTCTGCCCATGGGGTTGTTAGGAAGATGATATTCTCAGAGTCCAGGTCAGCCATGCCATTCAGAGGATCCTCTCCAAAGTACTGTGTAATGTCGTCATGGAACCAAGTTCATCTGTATTAGCAGACAGTGTATCTGTGTAGTACTGGAACTGAACAGGTATGATGGCAGCGAGACACTGACTGAGTTCCATGGGTTTGTGTGTTTGCTTTACCTAAGTGGCCCACCTCTTCCAGTGAGTGACAGTATTCAGCCCCAAGCAATCACTACTGGTACCTTTACACGCCGCGACGGCAGGCTGGATACAGCCCGCTACAGGCTACAAATGTAGCTTGTAGCGTCAATGTAGCCCGTCGTAGCGGCGTCTGAAGACGCGACGCTACAGCCGGCGACAGATACATCTGTTTATGGGCTCTGCTCGAAAACTGATGGCTACATCGCCGATGGTAGCGAGCTGTATCGGCGTGTAAAGAAGCAACGGAAGGGAACTCCGGACACCTGGGGCTGTAGCTGCAATGTAGCTAAGGCGTGTCCCAGGCTCCGGGTTACCACGCCCCATCACCGATCATTGGAGGAAGCTCCTGCATGACGATTGGTAGTCGCTGCCTAGGGCGGCATATTTAAGGAGCTGACCAGTCACACTACACAATCGCTCGAGCGTGCTGTATTTCTCAGCCTCCTGCGATGCCTGGCCAATCATGATGATATTGCGCTGTCCTATCAGCGTACGGACGGCTCGTAATCCACGATTGTGGCACGCCTATGTGCTGTCCCTGCTGTACCAGGTCCGCCCATAGTAGCTTATTGTAGCTCTGTGTAAACGTGGTACGCTAAGCTACAGCTGGCTACTTGACACACCCGGCGATGTAGCTAGCTACAGATGTAGCGTGGCGTAGCGCACCTTATGGCGGCGTGTAAAGAGGGTGCGTTGACCGTTTGTAGCCGTTTGAGCGTGCTCGTGCACGTGAAGTAGCGCGATGTATCCAGCCTGCCGTCGCGGCGTGTAAAGGTACCATACCAGAGTTTAATGTTTGCCCAGTCTTGTTGCCTAATGCCTAGCTGCTATTTAACCCCTGTATGTGATGTTCTGCAGAACTAACATCACTGTCACAAATCCAATTCCCCAGGCCACAAGGTATAATAATTGGTTTACGCTTAGGTGTAGTCATTAGTGAAGCATGACATCTTTGTAGGGGACATAATGATGAAAACAAATAAGTTTATTCGTGTCACGATTCACCACCAATTCATCTGGAATGCTGAATAAGGCTAGTTGGACCTGGGCACTGCAGGAAGGCAAGGTCAACTTTAATATGAATGATACATATGACACAGTTGTGCACTTGCCAAAAGTCTGTATTTTAAATGTATGGCATGAAACATGCGCTCCAATACGTACAGTGTTGCAAATGTATATAAACTACTATGGAATTAATACAGCAATATAAATTAATAAATATTATTATTATTATTAGTAATAATATTATGACATGAAATAGTGATTGCACATTTTTAAGAAGCAATATCCATGTTAAGCCCCTTTCACATCAGCGGTTTTTTTAAATCGCGGCAGATGCGGTGAAAAAAACGCATCTGCCGCGATTACCGCATAACTGCGACACTTGCGGCACAGTTGCGGCAAGCCCCATAGAATGTCTATGCGGGCTTGCGGCAGGTGCGGCAAGTGCGGTATCGGCACTTGCGGCAGGTGCGGCCGCAAAAAAACCGCGGCTGACCGCGATTTTTTATCGTGGCCGCACCTGCCGCAAGTGCCGAAACCGCACTTGCTGCACCTGCCGCACACTTACCGCAAGCCCCATAGACATTGCATGGGGCTTGCCGCAACTGTGCCGCAAGTGTCGCGGTTATGCGGTAATCGCGTTAGATGCGTTTTTTTCACCGCATCTGCCGCGATTTAAAAAAAACGCTGATGTGAAAGGGGCCATAGGCACACGGAGGTGTGGGAGGGGTATTGAGGATCAACTGGACCACCGAAGTAGAGGCTGACCCATTAAACGAACAGGCTGGAGATGCTGGTTGTGATTAAGCAAAAGACATTAATGGGAGATCTTGCCAGTACAGTAAGCACACGGATGAACAACAGTCTATGAAGTGCTTGCACAAAACTCAGGGCAGCGAGGGCGCTGGGAGACTGTCCAGGAGACAAGATGCCAGAGATGGAGACGCGGCACTCTGGCCAATGGATTAGGCACAGTGGACGAAGCTCTGAATCCTCTGGACAGGCTCATAAAGGATTAATGAGTTCTGTGGCAACGAAGCTGAAACACTGCTGATGGACAGGTGGCGTACTGGCGAGATGACCCACATGCACACGTGACAGGTTCTAGGACAAGATAAGAGATATAAGCAATGAGAATTGCAAACACGAATGCAAAGGCAGGGATCAGGACGAGGACATGAGGGAAAGGAACACAAACTAGGGAAAGGCGGTGTTGCACAGGCACCACCCAGAAGAGGAAGGTGCCTTAAATAGATGTAACCCTCCATTGGAAAGCAAAATTAGGAATAGCTGTACTGGCCCTTTAAATGTTAACTGGTGGACGGTGCACGCCTCCTGAGTGTGCTCCTGGGTGTTCTGCAGACAGGATGCAAGCCCCAGAAGCAGAAGGAGGTTTAGGGAGTACAGGAGGACGGTGCGGGACCACTGGCTAGGTGAAATGCTAAGCTTGGGGGCGGCATGGAGGACAGAGCAGACTGCTGCAGGCTGCGTGCTGGTCCCCGGGCTCTGCTCAGTGAAGACCAGCCCTACAGCCAAGACTGAGCAAGTGGTGCACCCTGCGCTGCTGCTGGGCACCAACCTCTCAGCTCATAAGAGGTCGGCCTCGCAGTTTGGGGTGTAACAATCCAGACTATGGTGTTTCATCAGTGTGTATAGACCTATACACTCTCGGCCTAGGGCAACTCATTGAGTCCCACGGCCTCCAGTACCACCTCTACGCCGACGACACCCAAATCTGCTTGTCCAGCCCCAACATCACCTCCCTACTCTCCAAAATCCCACAATGCCTTTACGCCATCTCATCCTTTTTCTCTGCTCGCTTCCTTAAGCTCAGCATGGACAAAACTGAATTCATAGTCTTCCCCCCAAGAAATTCCCCTCCACTTCCCAACCTATCCATCTGTGTCAATGACTGCGCCCTCTCCCAGTCTCCCAAGTCAAGTGCCTCGGGTAATCCTTGACTCCTCCCTATCCTTCAAGCCCCACATCGAAGCCATCTCCACATCCCTCTGGCTCCAGCTTAGAAACATCTCATGGATCCGCTCCTTCCTTACCCACGACACCGCTAAAACCCTTATTCATGCCCTCATCATCTCCCGCCTTGACTACTGCAACCTCCTCACTGGCCTCCCATCCAACTCCCTCACACCTCTCCAATCTATCCTCAATTCCGCTGCCCGATTAATCCATCTGTCCCCCCGCTACTCCCCTGTCTCCCCCCTCTGCCAAGCCCTTCACTGGCTCCCCGCCTCCATGAGATCCCAGTTCAAAACACTAACCATGGCATACAAAGAGATACACAACCTGTCCCCACCATACATCTCCGCCCTGGTCTCCCGATACCTACCCTCACGCAACCTCCGTTCCTCCCAAGAACTCCTCCTCTGCTCCCCCCTCATCTCCTCCTCGCACAACCACGTTCAAGACTTCGCCCGGGCATCTGCCATACTCTGGAACTTCCTGCCCCAACACGTCAGACACTCTCCGACCCTGAGAAGCTTCAAGTGTCACCTGAAGACTCACCTTTTCCGTCAAGCCTACAACCTGCCATGAGACCCAGGCGACCGCCCCTTAACTGACACTCCCCCAGGCTACTGTATCCCCATCCGCCCCTCATAGACTTTGAGCCCTTGTGGAAGGGTCCCCTCCCCACCTGTACCTATATGTCCTGATTGTCTACAGTTATTGTAATTGTGCTTGTCTCTCCTATCCTCATGTAAAGCGCCATGGAACCTAATGGCGCTATATAAATAATAATAAAATAATAATATGAGACCATGTATGTGAAGCATATAATGGCTGGGGACACTCCTAACCATTTAGTTAGGTGTTGTCTCCAGCCAGTGGGTCTTTCTGCGAGCATTTTGGCCCCAAACAAACTGGTAAAATTTTAGGACCATTTAAAATTTTTAACTTTTTACTGAACAAAGCTGCTTTTGCCAACTTTTGGGGAAAGTGTTTGGGTTTCCAATCCCTCAGCCAAATCGGTCAGGTTCGGTCAAGTTTGAAATTGATGAACATGTTTGAGCAAAGTTCGCTCATCTCTACTTGTTAGGCGTCCGGGATGTTCACGTAGGCAAACATAGAGAAGCGTATCTACTGGTCCGTAGCACCGATCTTGGCCTGGAGAAGCATACGTGAGTGGCTACAGAGTCTTCTCTAGAGCCTCAGATGGAGTGGTTATGCTTGTTCTGGTAAGTAGCCACCAGGTGCAACTCCAGGGGTTCTTGATACCACAACAGCTGACTTTAGGGTCAGGGATGTAGGCAGAATCCTGGACAAAGTGCTTCGGTGTCCGCGCTGCTGCTCCAAAGCCAAAGAAACACAGACACGGGAATGTCTGGTACAGCTACAGCCTTTATTTTCCTCCTACGCGTTTCGGAGCCTCCTCCCGAGCTCCTTCCTCCCTGAGGAAGGAGCTCGGGAGGAGGCTCCGAAACGCGTAGGAGGAAAATAAAGGCTGTAGCTGTACCAGACATTCCCGTGTCTGTGTTTCTTTGGCTTTGGAGCAGCAGCGCGGACACCGAAGCACTTTGTCCAGGATTCTGTATTACGACCACGGTCACCGTTGAGAGTGCGGTCCCTGCAGCAGCTGCCTGTACGCTATTCTACCAGTTGTGGGTTTCACAACTGACTAAGGTGAGCAATTCCACATCGACAAGTGAGAGTTTTTAATTGAGATAAGACCCTATATGCGCATTCTTTCTTTCACAGGGATGTAGGCAGGCACAGTCTCTGATGAAGATTGATGCAGCCGTATAACTGGTAGGACTGCTGCAACGAGTACAACAGCAGTGTTGGTTCAGCTAGAGTATGGCCACTGGACAAATTTTGACTGGCACAGAGGGTATGACTGCAGGCTGGCACTGATGGTATGGCAGCAAGGCAGGTTCAGGCTGGCACAGATGATACAGCAGCAGACTGGTACACACAGGTTCTTGCAGATGTAGCAGGACTAGTAAACAGACACAGGTTAGGTAAGACATGAGACTCAGGAACAGCAAGGATAATGGGAACATGACAACTAGCAGCGTGTCTCTAGACAAAGACCATATCGCTCAGGCACCTTCCATAGGGGGAAAATACTCTGTGCTTCTCAGCCTACAGCTGAGAAGCACTTCCAGGGAGGGCACACTGTACCTTTACGTATAGTGAGTTTGCCAAGAGTATGACCTAAGAGTGATCCCGGGAGACTTGTGTGGCATGCCCAGGCCAGGGAGCAAAAAGCAAAAGACAGAGCTTGGCCAGACACCGCGGGTCCGCCAGAGGGGTATTATGGAAATATCCCAGCTTGGGATCACATATGTTGCTTTCTGTGAGGTAAATATTTTTTTAAATAGGCAGGGAAATGTTTTACCTCACAAAGAGAATCAGCAGTGATCTCAGGATGTAATGTATTCTGTCTTAATGTATTCTCTCTGTATTCTCTCTTTTACATCCTTCCCTTCCCAGGAAATGTGGAATGATCAGACCATGTCCCTGTATGGGCATAATATGTAAATGTTTATTCAGAGAGGAAGAGGACTTGAACCCTAGTGCCACAAATTGGAAGCAGCAATCCTAAAAGTCAATATTGACCCTTTAAAGGGGTTATCCGGGATTTAGCCCAAAAATAATTGTGCCTACGCACTAACAGGTATGTAGCTGCCACCTACCTGCCTGTTGTACCCTGCACCGTTCACCACCAAAGCAAAAAATGAACTGGAACTGAAATGTAACATGCAGTAGGTGCATGTTCACGCTGGCCTCACAATTGCAAAACCAGCAGAAAAATAGTTAGCAAAATACCCTAAAATCCTTGTCAAATTCATGTCAACAACATCTGGTAAGGTTTTTAATATCGTTAGGTAGGAACTGTCCCCATGGGGTTGCCTTGACATGGTGAGACAGCTTGAAGTTATTGCAAATTAAGGTGTGGCCTACCTTATAGGAGCTGGACATTATACTAGTATGCATAGATCCCCATTGCTTGGTGTTTTCCATTGGGACTTAGGTCCTACTCAGTCTTTGTCAGATTCATGTCACCAACAGCTAGAGTATGGCCACTGGACAGATTTTGACTGGCACAGAGGGTATGACTGCAGGTTTGGCAGACTGATGGTATGGCAGCAAGGCAGATTCAGGCTGGCACAGATGATGTAGCAGCAGGCTGGTACACACAGGTTCTTGCAGATGTAGCAGGACTAGTAAACAGACACAGGTTAGGTAAGACATGGGACTCAGGAACAACAAGGATAATGGGGACGTGACAACTAGCAGCGTGTCTTTAGACATAGACCATATCGCTCAGGCAACTTCCATGGGGACAAAATACTCTGTGCTTCTCAGCAGTAGGTAAGGTTTTTATTATCATTAGGTAGAGACCGTCTTGATGGGGTCACCTTGACGCAGTAGGATGGCTAGAGCATTTTTTAATCAAATAATGTCGCTAAGTACCCTATTATTACTTTTATGCACTTTGCAATCTATTTATTAATTTAATTTAGAGTATTTTGCTTTCTTTTCTTCTGTTGGTTTTGCTGTTTTGAGGCTAGTGTGAACATACACCTACTACATGTTACATTTCAGTTCCAGTTCACTTTTTGATTCTATATAGTATGTCAGGTACAGTTGTGCTCAAAAGTTTACATACCTTGCCAAATTTTTTGCTTTCTTGATCTTTTTTTAGAGAGTGTGAATAATAACACTAAAACTTTTTTTACACTCATGGTTAGTTGTTGGGTGAAGCCATTTATTGTCAAACTACTCTTTTTTGTTTTTAAATCATAATGATAACCAAAAACATCCAAATGACCCTGATCAAAAATTAATATACCCCAGTTCTTAATACCGTGTATTGCCCCCTCTAATATCAATGACAGCTTGAAGTCTTTTGTGGTAGTTGTGGATGAGTCTCTTTATTTTCTCAGATGGTAAAGCTGCCCATCCTTCTTGGCAAAAAGCCTCCAGTTCCTATAAATTCCTGGGCTTTCTTGCATGAACTGTGTGTTTGAGTTCTCCCCTGAGTGTCTCAATTATATTGAGGTCAGGAGACTAAGATGGCCTCTCCAGAACTTTCACTTTGTTCTGCTGTAGCCAATGACAGGTCGACTTGGTCTTGTGTTTTGGATCATTTTCATGTTGGAACATCCAAGTACGTCCCATGAGCAGCTTCCAAGCTGATGAGTGCAGTGCACATTTGCCTTCAGTATTTGCTGATAACGTGCTGCATTCATCTTTCCTTCAACTTTGATCAAGTTTCCTGTATCCTTTTGTAGCTCACACATCCCCACATCATCAGCAATCCACCTCCATGCTTTACAGTAGGAATGGTGTTCCTTTCATCATGAGCCTTGTTGACACCTCTCCAAATTTAACGTTTATGGTTGTGGCCAAAAAGTTTGATTTGGTCTCATAACTCCAAACTACCTTGTTCCAGATGTTTGCAGTCTTGTCTCTGTGCTGTTTGGCATATTGTAGTTGAGATATTTGTGGCATTTGCACAGTAATGGCTTTCTTTTGGCGACTCGACCATGCAGCCCATTTTTCTTCAAGTGCCTCCTTATTGTGCAGCTTGAAACATCTCCACCGCTAGTTTTCAGTGAGTCCAGTATTTCAGCTGATTTATTTGTGGCTTTTCTTTGCAACCTGAGCAATTTTCCTGGCAGTTGTGGCCGAAATTTTCGTTGATCTACCTGATCATGGTTTGGTTTTAACAAAGTCCCTGATTTTCCATTTGTTAATCACAGTTTGAACACTGCTGACTGGCATTATCAATTCCTTTGATATCTTTTTGTATCCCTTTCCTGTTTTATACAGTTCAACTATCTTTTCCCGTAGATCCGTTGACAATTCTTTTGCTTTCCCCATGACTCATTCAGCTTTTATGCACACACACTGATCACAAGCAAACTGGTCACAGGTGAGGATGTTACCTTTATTTGCCATTCAAACCCATTTGTGTCAACGTCTATGCATGTTATCAGGCCAAAATCATCAGAGTATGTGAACCTTTGATCAGGGTAATTTTAATGTTTTTGGTTGTCATTATGATTTAAAGAGAAAACACAGTAGGTTGCCAATAAATAGCTTCACCCAATCGCTAACCATGAGTGGAAAAAGGCTTTTGTGTTATCATTCATCTTTTCAGACAAAAGGCAAAGAAAGCAAAAAATCTGCCGGGGTATGGAAACTTTTGAGCACAACTGTATTCAGACATTCTTATGTAATGCCGCATTAAAGATTACTACAGCTACAATCATGGTTATGAAATACATCAGGTCTGATAATTATTTTAATGGCCTGATTGCTGTGTTTGAGATATCAGGTTAGGGTTTATAGTAAAAAAAAAAAAACGGTGTACATGGCTGAATTACAACCTACCGCAGCTGAAATGGCTGTTGATGAATATTTGTTTGTGCTGTGTAATATAAAAGATTAAACATTCAAAATCTTGGTATATTTCCTTAGAAGAAAAGAATCACTGAACAAATACAGCAGTAATTCAGACTAGACTGTCCTATCAAAACTAATAAAAGTCTTGCTGAACAGACACTAAGCCATTGAGAAGATGAACTCACCTGAAAATTCAAGACGTTCCATTCAGGGTTAAGGATGCAGCAGTAAAGTCTGTCTCACTACTCTGCCATTGTGTGTATATAGCATTACGAATGATTTGTACAAGAGATCACAAGAGTATAAACAGCTGACCCCAGTAAAAATAATGACCCATACAGTAGATGTAATGATCTATACTGTGATGTGAGCAGAATGAACTGGATCTTGTATTTTTCCTTTCTGCAGGTATATGATATGTACATGTACAGACTTGTGACTGGCATGGCCTACTTGGGTCAATCTATTCTTTACTATTTTTGGCCCCAGCTTTGTAACTTTAGGGAACTAAGAAATAGACCGTTTACCAGCAAAAAATAACCATTATCTACCCATGTGGTTCCAAATATCTTTTACTAGGGGATTGCCTTAAATGTTATTTCTTTTTTATCTGGGCCAATATGATAATTGTAGTTTAACGCTTTTATTTTTTTACTTCAATTTGGCCTGGTTTACAATAATATAACTCATCTTTTATGATCATTTACCATAAGCAAAACGTGTTCCTATTGAAAATTGCCTCATATGAATGAGCAGTCATCAACACTGAGCAATTAAAGGCAACCTGTCATATGATTCATGCAGCCCTAGCCACGCAGCACTTCAGAGAACAAGAGTTGAAAGCTGGCTGGGGTTGTGGTGACTGTCCAGGAGGTATGTCCTCGCCGGCCTTCCCCTGCCATCTTAAGCTGCTTTCACATCAGCGTTTATTTGAAATCGTGGCAGATGCGGTGAAAAAAAACGCATCTGCCGCGATATCATACCGGCTGCACTTGCGGCACGGTTGCGGCAAGCCCCATACAATGTATAGGCGGGCTTGCGGCAAGTGCGGTTTTGGCACTTGCGGCAGGTGCGGCTGCGAAAAAAACGCGGCTGACCGCGGTTTTTTTTCGCGTCCGCACCTGCCGCAAGTGCCAAAATCGCACTTGCCGCACCTGACGCAAGCCCACCTATACATTGTATGGGGCTTGCCGCAACTGTGCCGCAATCGTGCCACAAGTGCAGCCGGTATGCGGTAATCGCGGCAGATGAATTTTTTTCACCGCATCTGCTGCGATTTGAAAAAAACGCTGATGTGAAAGGGGCCTTAGTTAGACAGAGAGGTCTCTCCCAGACCAATTGGACTCCATGAGTCATGTGACAGGTTCTCTAAAATTGTTTTTATCATTTGACTGTCCGCCATGTATAAAAATATGACTTCTATCACATGCTCAATCATTAGCTTATCTGTTTAACATTATACTAGATGGCGGCCAGATTCTAAAGAATCGGGTAGTCTAGAATCCATATATAGTTTATTTACTAATAGTTAGGGGAGTGCGGTGAAATGAATTGTGTGTATACAGGAGGCTCAGTGGGTAGCAGAGTATACGGTGGCTCACTGGTTAGCACTGGGCGGTGGCTCAGTGGTTAGCACTGCGCGGTAGCTCAGTGGTTAGCACTGCACGGTGGCTCAGTGGTTAGCACTGCGCGGTGGCTCAGTGGTTAGCACTGCACGGTGGCTCAGTGGTTAGCACTGCGCGGTGGCTCAGTAGTTAGCACTGCGCGGTGGCTCAGTGGTTAGCACTGCGCGGTGGCTCAGTGGTTAGCACTGGGCGGTGGCTCAGTGGTTAGCACTGCGTGGTGGCTCAGTGGTTAGCACTGCGCGGTGGCTCAGTGGTTAGCAGTGAGTGCGGTGGCTCAGTGGTTAGCAGTGAGTGCGGTGGCTCACTGGTTAGCAGTGAGTGCGGTGGCTCAGTGGTTAGCAGTGAGTGCGGTGGCTCAGTGGTTAGCAGTGAGTGCGGTGAGATTGGTCAGCGCAGCGCCATGGGCAAAGTGGTCAGCGCAGCGCCGTGGGCAGAGTGGTCAGTGTAGCACCGTGGGCAGAATGGTCAGTGCAGCGCCGTGGGCAGTGGTCAGTGCAGCGCCGTGGGCAGAGTGGTCAGTGCAGCACTGTGGGCAGAGTGGTCAGCGCAGCGCCATGGGCAGAGTGGTCAGCACACACATACACACACACACATACACAGACTCCGCTATACTTACCACCGGGCCTGCGTCTTCCCCGCCGCCTGGATCCTGAGTCGACATGTCGGCGCCCCCGGACGACTGGATCCAATATAGCGTCTGGGAAGTCTAGCGAGACTTCCCGGACGCTATCTTGGACAAAGTATGTCGCCGGCCCCGGATAACTGGATCCAATATGGCATCCGGGAAGTTTGGTGAGACTTCCTGGACGCTATATTGGATCCAGTAGTTCGGGGGCGGCGACATGTCAACTGAGGATCCAGGCGGCGGATGCAGGGCCGGTGGTAAGTATAGCGGAGTGTGTGTGTGTATGTGTGTGTGTGTGGACAAAGATACGGAAGTGCGGTCAAAGTCACGGAAGTGCGGACAAAGTCACGGAAGTGCGGACAAAGTCACGGAAGTGCCTTGGGCTTTTATATATTAGATACACATACATTATATGTACACACATGCAAATCTATAAAGATGTAGAAATATATACATACACAACACATCATTCACAAAGTATATTACATACACACATATATACACATACTGTACATTGCATATGGAGGGGTGAGGAGAGCGGAGGCGGGAGGGGTGAGGAGAGCAGAAGCTGGAGGGGTGAGGAGAGCAGAGGCTGGAGGGGTGAGGAGAGCTGAGGCTGGAGGGATGAGGAGAGCTGAGGGTGGAGGGGTGAGGAGAGCTGAGGCTGGAGGGGTGAGGCTGGAGGGCAGAGGAGAGGGGAGGCTGGAGGGCAGAGGAGAGCGGAGGCTGGAGGGGTGAGGAGAGCGGAGGCTGGAGGGGTGAGGAGAGCGGAGGATGGAGGGGTGAGGAGAGCAGAGGCTGGAGGGGTGAGGAGAGCAGAGGCTGGAGGGGTGAGGAGAGCTGAGGCTGGAGGGGTGAGGAGAGCGGAGGCTGGAGGGGTGAGGAGAGCAGAGGCTGGAGGGGTGAGGAGAGCAGAGGCTGGAGGGGTGAGGAGAGCTGAGGCTGGAGGGGTGAGGAGTAGGGATGGGCGAATCTACTCGTTAGGACTCGTTACTCTGCGAGTAGTAAGGAACTCGCAGGAGTCGGTACTCCGAGTTTCCAAGCGATTACTCGCACAGTAACGAGTCCAATGCAAATCAATGGCAATCCTAGTTTTGTCAGAGTTTGCATTCAGTATTTTTCTCAGTCGCTAAACTCGCTATTACATCGCTGTCTATGTAGCTGGATTGTCCCCAAATAGTTTAAACCAGGGGTCCCCAACCACCGGGCCGCGGTGCACACATTGTGTGCTCTGCGGCGGCTCCCGGAGTGATGCCACCGCCCCCTGCATCATTCATTACGTTCCCTCTCTCTTCTATTCACCAGCTGAGGAAAAGAACTACAGGAGAAGCCATCAGCCAATCACGGTGCAGCAGCCGGGCCCTAATTGGCTAGTGGCTTTTGCACTGTGATTGGCTGATGGCTTCTCTGAGGAAAAGAAGAGAGAGGCCGAGATGCAGCAGGTGCTGGGGGGAGGGCGGTGAACGAAGTGTGTCTGTGTGTGTGAGAGATTGTGGCTGCCTGGAAGGGGAGGCTGAAAGAGGAGACTGGGGGAGTTAAAGAGGAGAGACTGGGGGTTAAAGAGGAGGCTGGGGGTTAAAGCAGAGACTGGGGGGGTTAAAGAGGAAACTGGGGGTTAAAGAGGAGACTGGGGGGATAAAGAGGAGACTGGGGGTTAAAGAGGAGACTGGGGGGTTAAAGAGGAAACTGGGGGTTAAAGAGGAGACTGGGGGGATAAAGAGGAGACTGGGGGTTAAAGAGGAGACTGGGGGGTTAAAGAGGAGAGACTGGGGGTTAAAGAGGAGACACTGGGGTTAAAGAGGAGGCTGGGGGTTAAAGCAGAGACTGGGGGGGTTAAAGAGGAAACTGGGGGTTAAAGAGGAGACTGGGGGGATAAAGAGGAGACTGGGGGGATAAAGAGGAGACTGGGGGTTAAAGAGGAGACTGGGGGGTTAAAGAGGAGAGACTGGGGGTTAAAGAGGAGAGACTGGGGATAAAGAGGAGGCCGGGGGATAAAGAGGAGACTGGGGGTTAAAGAGGAGACTGGGGGTTAAAGAGGAGAGACTGGGGGTTAAAGAGGAGAGACTGGGGTTAAAGAGGAGGCTGGGGGATAAAGAGGAGACTGGGGGGTTAAAGAGGAGACTGGGGGTTAAAGAGGAGACTGGGGGGTTAAAGAGGAGGCTGGGGGATAAAGAGGAGACTGGGGGGTTAAAGAGGAGACTGGGGGGTTAAATAGGAGACTAGGGGGTTAAAGAGGAGAGACTGGAGGTTAAATAGGAGGCTGGGGGTTAAAGCAGAGACTGGGGGGGGTTAAAGAGGAAACTGGGGGTTAAAGAGGAGACTGGGGATTAAAAGAGAGACTGGGGGTTAAAGAGGAGAGACTGGGGGAATAAAGAGGAAACTGGGGGGTTAAAGAGGAGGCTGGGGGTTAAAGAGAAGCCTGGGGGGTTAAAGAGGAGGCTGGGGGATGGAAAAGCAGGTTATGGCTGGAAGAGGAGGCTGGGGGGTTAAAGAGGGTTAAAGAGGAGGCTGGAGGCTGAAAGAGGAGGCTGGGGGATGGAAAAGCAGGTTATGGCTGGAAGAGGAGGCTGGGGGCTGAAAAAGAAGACTGTGGGCTGAAAAAGCAGGTTGTGGCTGGAAGAGGAGGCTGGGGGCTGGAAAAGGAGGCTGGGGGCTGGAAAAGGAGGCTGGGGCTGCAGAATGAGGCTGGGGGCTGCAAAAGGAGGCTGGGGCTGCAAGGGGATAGAGAAATAGAGATCCCAAAATAGAGTAATGCATCTTCCGGAACAGATACTAAACCACCTGGGGCTGGAAAAGGAGGCTGGGGCTGGAAAAGGAGGCTGGGGCTGCAGAATGAGGCTGGGGCTGCAAAAGGAGGCTGGGCTGCAAGGGGATAGAGAAATAAGAGATTCCCACAAATAAGATGTAATGCATCTTTCCGGGAAACAGGATACTAAACCCCACCCCTTCTACATGGCCCCACCCCATATGGTCAAAACCCCACCCCTATAACACCCCCCGCCGGGCCTCAGAGAAATTATCATGCTTGACGCCGGTCCCCGGAGCAAAAAAGGTTGGGGACCCCTGGTTTAAACAATAGCATCGGTTCACGGATACCCGCTGTCAGCAGCGAGTCTTACGGATGAGCGAGTCTACGACTCCTGTATACTGTATTCGGGATTCGCTGAATACAGAATATGTTAATGTTCCGAGATAGCCTAGCATGTTATGTCAGAAAACTGTGAAGATGGACAAGTATGTTAGCCAATCATATTCAGTATTGCCACAGCCCTGTTGGTTGTGGCATTACTATGATTGGCTGCTGTCCATCGTGATGCCTATGTCATGTATGACAGGCAAGTCTGTATATAAGGCTTGCCCCCACTATTTTGGGCACATTCCTGTGACGATCTGAGCTAGTGCAGGGCGAGTAGGGAGACTTGGAGCAGATCCTAGCTAGGGAGTGTCAATGAGTGTAGGAAACCCACCTCAAGATTCTTCACATTTAACCCAAACAGCTAATAACCCAAATAGTTAATAACAAAAATCCTCTTCCGTCCGACGTAGTCCCAAACGTCAGCTCTGCTACATCCCTCTACATAGACACACATGTCTATCCAGAGGGACAGCAGGTTGAGAAATGTCTTTGGGTTCACCTCAGGTGAACCTTGCTGTCAAAGCCCGAATCTCTGCTGCAGGCTCCGGAGATTACCGAGCGAGGACAGCAGTCCGTTTTTATAAAAAAATTTTTTTTTTAATATTCTTTAAAAGCCGGTGGCTTTTTGCGCTGGCTTTTAATGAATAAAATGGGGAATTGCAGGTGTTTCCTCTGCTGCCAGACCTCTTATAGGGTCCAGCAGCACATGAATCGCTGCAATACTCGCTTCCCCATTCATTAACATTGGGCTCGCTAGACTCGCAACGAGTAGCGAGTTTCCGACTCGGACTCATTAGAGTCTAGCGATTCCGAGTATTTTAGGATTCGCCCATCCCTAGTGAGGAGAGCTGAGGCTGGAGGGGTGAGGAGAGCTGAGGCTGGAGGGGTGAGGAGAGCGGAGGCTTGAGGGGTGAGGAGAGTGGAGGCTGGAGGGTTGAGGAGAGCTGAGGCTGGAGGGGTGAGGAGAGCTGAGGCTGGAGGGGTGAGGAGAGCTGAGGCTGGAGGGGTGAGGAGAGGTGAGGCTGGAGGGCAGAGGACTGGGGAGGCTGGAAGGCAGAGGACAGGGGAGGCTGGAGGGCAGAGAACAGGGGAGGCTGGAGGGCAGAGGACAGAGGAGGCTGGAGGGCAGAGGACAGGGGAGGCTGGAGGGCAGAGGACACTGACCGGGCGGTGAGCGGCAGAGCTGGCGGCAGTGTCGGGTTGATGCCGGAGGGCATACACCGGACGGAATGTGGGCGGGGCCAGCTCCCAGATGTGCGAGGACCCACACCGGGCTATGTGGGGGGCCGCGGCGAGGGGCACACCGGGGTATGTGCGGGGCCGCGGCGAGGGGCACCCCGTGGTATGTGCGAGACCGCGGTGAGGGGTCTAGTGGCTGGATAGCAGCTCCCGCGCCCACCGCTTGGGGGTCTGGTGGGCGCTACCACGCCCACCACTTGCCGTATTGACATCACCCTGAGCAGGTGTAGTGCCCAAGCCACTTCCGTCGTGTGACGTCATTTTTGTCGCTCGAAGACAGAAGTGGCTTCGGGTTTTATATATTAGATACGTACAGCAGTACCGGTGTCAGTGTGCAGCGGTGCCGAAATCCAGGAAGGGGCCGGGGGACAGCGGGCAGGAGGGGGCCGGGGAAGAGCGTCTGGGTGCGGGCAGGAGGGGGCTGGTGAAGAGCAGCCAGGTGCGGGCAGGAGAAGGCCAGGGAACAGCGGCCGGGTGTGGGCAGGAGGGGGGCCCCTCCTGCCCGCACCGAACCGCTGTTCCCCAGCCCCCTCCTGCCTGCAGCAGAGTGCTTAGAAGAGTATACGGGGCTCATTGGTTAGCAGAGTATATGGGGGCTCAGTCCTTAGCAGACTTTACGGCGGCTCATTGGTTAGCAGAGTATATGGCGGCTCAGTGGTTAGCATAGTATACAGAGGCTCAGTGGTTAACAGAGTATACGGGGGCTCAGTGGTTAGCACAGTATATGGGGGCTCAGTAGTTAGCACTGTATACGGAGCCTCAGTGGTTAGCACTCTATAGTGGCTCAGTTGTTGGCACAGTATATTGTGGCTCAATAATTAGAACAGTAATGTGGCTCAATGGTTAGCACTGTATATGGTGACTCAGTGGTTAGTACTGTATATGGTGGCTGAGTGGTTAGCACTGTATATGGTGCTTCAGTGGTTAGCACTGTATATGGTGGCTCAATGGTTAGCACTGTATAGAGTGGCTCAATGGTTAGCATTGTATATGGTGAGTCAGTGATTAGCACTCTATGGTGGCTCAGTGGTTAGCACTGTATATTGTGGCTCAGTGATTAGCAGAGTATGGTGGCTCAGTGGTAAGCACTGTATATGATGACTCAGTGGTTAGTACTGTTTATGGTGGCTCAGTGGTTAGCACTGTATACGGTGGCTCAGTGGTTAGCACTGTATACGGTGGCTCAGTGGTTAGCACTGTATATGGTGGCTCAGTGGTTAGCACTGAATAAGGTGGCTCAATGGTTAGCACTGTGTGTGGTGACTCAGTGATTAGCACTCTATGGTGGCTCAGTGGTTGGCACTGTATATGGTGACTCAGTGGTTAGCACTGTATATGGTGGCTCAGTGGTTAGCACTGTATATGGTGACTCAGTGGTTAGCACTCTATGGTGGCTCAGTGGTTAGCACTGTATGGTGGCTCAATGGTTAGCACTGCACAGTGGCTCAGTGTTTAGCAAAGTATGGTGGCTCAGTGGTTAGCAAAGTATATGGTCGCTCAATGGTTAGCACTGTACGGTGACTCAGTGTTTAGCACAGTATGGTGGCTCAGTGGTTAGCACTGTATATGGAGGCAGAGTGATTAACTCTGTATGGTGGCTCAGTGGTTAGCACTATATAGAGGCAGAGTGGTTAACTCTGTATGGAGGCTCCGTGGTTAGCACTGTAAAATGTGGCTCAGTGGTTAGCACTGTACACGGTGACTGATTAGCACACTATGGTGGCTGAGTGGTTAGCACTGTTTATGGTGGATGAGTGGTTAGCACTGTATACGGTGGCTCAGTGGTTAGCACAGTGTACGCTGGCTCAGTGGTTAGCACTGTATACGCTGGCTCAGTGAGCACTTTATGGTGGCTCAGTGGTTAGCAGTGTATATGGTGGCTCAGTGGGTAGCACAGTATGAGGGCTCAGTGGTTGGCAATGTATACGCTGGCTCAGTGGTTAGCAGAGTATTTGGTGGCTCAGTTGTTTGCACAGTGTGATGGCTCAGTGGTTTGCACAGTGCGGTGGCTCAGTGGTTTGCACAGTGCGGTGGCTCAGTGGTTAGCACTGCGCGGTGGCTCAGTGGTCAGCGCAGCATGGTCAGCGCAGGATGGAGGCTCAGTGGTCAGAGCAGGATGGAGCAGAATGGTCAGCGCAGGATGGGGGCAGAGTGGTCAGTGCAGGATGGGGGCAGAGTGGTCAGCGCAGGATGGGGGCAGAGTCGTCAGCGCAGGATGGAGGCTCAGTGGTCAGCACAGGATGGAGTGGTCTGCACAGGATGGAGGCTAAGTAGTCAGCGCAGGATGAAGGCTGAGTGGTCAGCGCAGGATGGAGGCAGAGTGGTCAGCGCAGGATGGAGGCAGAGTGGTCAGCACAGGATGGAGGCAGAGTGGTCAACACAGGATGGAAGCAGAGTGGTCAGTGCAGGATGGAGGCAGAGTGGTCAGCGCAGGATGGAGTGGTCAGTGCAGGCTGGTGGCTCAGTGGTCAGCGCAAGATGGAGGCTCAGTGGTCAGCGCAGGATGGAGGCTCAGTGGTCAGCGCAGGATGGAGGCTCAATGGTCAGTGCAGGATGGAGGCTCAGTGGTCAGCGCAGGATGGAGGCTCAGTGGTCAGCATAGGATGGAGGCTCAGTGGTCAGCGCAGGAAGGAGGCAGAGTGGTTAGCGCAGGATGGAGTGGTCACCAGAGGATGGAGGCTCAGTGGACAGCGCAGGATGGAGGCTCAGTGGTCAGCGCAGGATGGAGACAGAGTGGTCAGCGCAGGATGGAGGCAGAGTGGTCAGCGCAGGATGGAGGCAGAGTGGTCAGCGCAGGATGGAGGCAGAGTGGTCAGGCAGGATGGAGGCAGAGTGGTCAGGGCAGGATGGAGGCAGAGTGGTCAGCGCAGGATGGAGGCAGAGTGGTCAGCGCAGGATGGAGGCAGAGTGGTCAGCGCAGGATGGAGGCAGAGTGGTCAGCGCAGGATGGAGGCAGAGTGGTCAGCGCAGGATGGGGCAGAGTGGTCAGTGCAGGATGGAGGCAGAGTGGTCCGTGCAGAATGGAGGCAGAGTGGTCAGTGCAGGATGGAGGCAGAGTGGTCAGTGCAGGATGAAGGCTCAGTGGTCAGCGCAGGATGGAGGCAGAGTGGTCAGCGCATGATGGAGGCTCAGTGGTCAGCGCAGGATGGAGGCAGAATGGTCAGCGCAGGATGGAGGCTCAGTGGTCAGCGCAGGATGGAGGCTCAGTGGTCAGCGCAGGATGAAGGCAGAGTGGTCAGCACAAGATGGAGGCAGAGTGATCAGCGCAGGATGGAGTCAGAGTGGTCAGCGCAGGATGGAGGCAGAGTGGTCAGCGCAGGATGGAGGCAGAGTGGTCAGCGCAGGATGGAGGCAGAGTGGTCAGCGCTGGATGGAGGCAGAGTGGTCAGCGCAGGATGGAGGCAGAGTGGTCAACGCAGGATGGAGGCTCAGTGGTCAGCGCAGGATGGAGGCTCAGTGGGTGGTCAGTGCAGGATGGAGGGCCAGTGGGTGGTCAGCGCAGGATGGAGGGCCAGTGGGTGGTCAGCGCAGGATGGAGGGCCAGTGGGTGGTCAGCGCAGGATGGAGGGCCAGTGGGTGGTCAGCGCAGGATGGATCCCCCCTCCCATCCAGTCTCACCAGCACCCGGTGATTAAACCGCAGCAAGTAATGAGTGGTCATGTGATAGGCGGGCTGAAGAGCTTGTCACATGACCGCTCATTACCGGGTGCGGGTGAGATGGAGCGAAAAGTGAGACGGGGAGGGCTAATGGAGTGGTGTGAGGGCTAATGGAGCGGTGGGGGGTAATGGAGCGGTGGGGCCGTAATGGAGCGGTGGAGGGGTAATGGAGCGGTGGGGGGGCTAATGGAGCGGGGGGGGGGGGCCGTAATGGGCGGTGGGGGGGGCCGTAATGGAGCGGTGGTGGGTGTAATGGAGCGGTGGGGGGGGGGGGCGTAATGGAGCGGCGGGGGAGGGTGTTCTGGAGCGGCGGGGAGAGGGCACCCACCGCTCGCCGTTTTGACAGTGGCTCGCGGTGGGTGCTAAAGCGCCACCACTCGCCGCCATCTTGCTTCACCCTGAGCGGGTGTAGTGCCGAAGCCACTTCCGTCGTGTGACGTCATTTTTGTCCCTTGAAGACGGAAGTGGCTTCGGCTTTTATATACATGATTAACAGTGGGAGCAACCAACAAATAATGGAGCTTTGCCTATTAAATCACTAGAAACTGCAACTGGGTCACCACCATGGAATGGATTATCCATTTTCTAAATATTGAAGGCAAGCACAAATTGATAGTCAACTCAACACCAATAACATTGATCGAACATGCAGTGAGATTGAGCAAAATCGCAGTAAAAGAAGATGTAAAGTAAATTATTTGGTGAGCATTCACTCTGTAAAAGCTGCTGTCACCAGGGACACAACTACAACTGGTGCAGGGGTTGCAATTGCACACGGCCCCTGGAGCCTGGGGAACCCCAAAAGTCCCTCTGGTCCATAGAAAAAGTCAATTGATATTAAAGATTTGTAATAATTGGGGGCCCCATTGGAACTTTTGCATCGGGGCCCATGAGCTTCAAGTTACACCACTGGCTGTCACTCTGGTGAACCCAGCACTTATAAGAATGACTATTCATCAGGACAATATCATGTAATAGTACATTTTCCTGCAGTGATTGAAATGTATGTCTTCTCTTGGGTATAACAGCTGATTGCAGGGAATGATGGGAATTGGACCACTCTTAGAACTAGTTTTTGAGGTAAAAAGGAAAAACCTAATAAGTGTCAGTATGTCTTCTGTTATAACTCTTGCTAGTGGTGTCACTTAGGATTCCTGAATCCTGAAAACTCTGATTACAGTTTTAGGTGTATGTCTAATCCATACTAGCTCAGCTGATAAAGTTCTGTACACCATGTTCCAAATTATTATGTAAATGTTCTTTTTTTCTGATTTTCCTAAATGGTCGGTGCAAATGACAGTCAATGTAATAAAAGTCGTTACATGTTAGAGCAGGGGTCTCAAACTCGGTTGGGTTGGTGGGCCGCACGTTGAAAAAAATTGATATCGGGGGGCCGCATTGCTTGTAGGACTAAAGGTACCGTTACACGTCGCAACATTGCATGCAATTTCACAGGCAATTTGCTGGTTGCAGTGAAATCATGGACACATTGTTCTATTTTCTTGCTGTGTACAAATGTAACAATGTGTCCATGATTTCACTGCAACCAGCAAATTGCCAGTGACATTGCATGCAATGTTGCGACGTGTAATGGTACCCTAAGTGACATTTTAGCAATACCAGAATTTTTTGCTCAATCTAGTAAAGTACAAATTATGATCTTGTAGTAATGTCCCCACCCTGGTCTCCATCTTGTAGTAATGTCCCCATCCTGGTCCTCGTCATGTAGTAATGTCCCCATCCTGGTCCTTGTCATGTAGTAATGTCCCCATCCTGGTCCACCTCTTGTAGTAATGTCCCCATCCTGGTCTCCATCTTGTAGTAATGTCCGAATCCTGGTCCTCGTCATGTAGTAATGTCCCCATCCTGGTCCTCATCATGTAATAATGTCCCCATCCTGGTCCTCGTCATGTAGTAATGTCCCCATCCTGGTCCACCTCTTGTAGTAATGTCCCCATCCTGGTCTCCATCTTGTAGTATGTGTCCCCATCCTGGTCCTCTTCTTGTAGTAATGTCCCCATCCTGGTCCCCATCCTATATTAATGTCTCCCATCCTGGTCCTCATCTTGTAGTAATGTCTCAATCTTTTAGTAATGTTCCCTCCCTTGTCATCTTGTAGTAATGTCCTGGTCTCTGTTCTTTTTGTTCTCTCGCTCACACACTCACATAGGGCTTGTCCACACACCTGCGCTCTCAGTATTTAGCGCTTCTGCGCTAAATACTTAGGTTTTGACAGAGAAGTGCAGGTGCGTGTATGCGGCCGCTTTCAGCAGACGCTGTCCCTGGTTACCCGATGTGTATCGTGGTAACCAGTTCATACAGCAGCCTGAATAGTGTGCGCTTATCCAGAGCGCACAGGGAAACACTGCAAGCAGCGTTTCCCTGTGCGCTCGAGATAAGCGGACAGTGGGCAGCCTGCTGTATGAACTGGTTACCACGATACACATCGGGTAACCAGGGACAGCGTCTGCTGAAAGCGGCCGCATACACGCACCTGCACTTCTCTGTCAAAACCTAAGTATTTAGCGCAGAAGCGCTTAAATACTGAGAGCGCAGGTGTGTATACACACACCCGCACATTCACACACACTCGCATACATACACACATACATCCTCAGACATATTCACACAAACACATACACACTCACACATTGACACACTTACATAGGGACATATTTGGAGTTCCTGCCGCCCTAGGCACTTTCAGCGGTCACGTTCCCCTCCCCCTCCAGGCTGCTATCTTCGGCTGTAACAGCGCCTTACCTGACTCCACTCTTCTCATTCCGGCAGCTTCTTCCTCTGTGGCTCCCAGTCTTCCGCTTGCCGGCACCAGCCAGCACCCGGCACCAGCCTGCACCCGGCAGCCGGCACCAGTCAGCACATGGCACCAGCCGTCGGCGATGTGCCGCTCAGGCGGCGCGGGAATACACTCACACATATACATACATTCACACACATATACACACTCACATACAAATATACACGCACACACATATACACACTCACACATATACACACACATACACATACACACTCACTCACATATACACACAAATACACTCACTCTCACATATACACACAATACACACTCACTCACATATACACACAAATACTCACACATATACACATACACACTCACAAATACACACAAATACACTCACTATTATACACATGCACACACTCACATATACACACATATACTCACACATATACACATACACACTCACTCACATATACACACAAATACACTCACTATTATACACATACACACTCACATATACACTCACACATACTGACACTCTCTCTCTAACACTCACTCATACACACCTGATGCCCCGGGCTCATTATACATGCAGCCGCCGCGGTACCGCTTTACTGTGACTACTGTGACGGGTACCGTGCCGGCTCAGCTCACACAAGCGCCTTCGTGCCTGTACATTCATGAAAGCAGGCGGCCGGTGGACCAATCAGAAGCCGCCTGTGACGTCACAGGCGGCTTCTGATTGGTCCACCGGCCGCCTGCTTTCATGAATGTACAGGGCAGGCGCGAAGGCGCTTGTGTGAGCTGAGCCGGCGCGGTACCCGTCACAGTAGTCACAGTAAAGCGGTACCGCGGCGGCTGCATGTATAATGGCCCGGGGCATGCATTTTTCTTTCATGGTGCCCCGGGCCGCACTGGGGAGCGTGGCGGGCCGCTTGCGAGTTTGAGACCCCTGTGTTAGAGTATACATCAAATTTTATTGAAGAAACCTCCCAATGATAACAGTATAATCTTCAAAATTAAAAAAAAACTGTAACTGCACTGTTCCAAATTATTATGCACGGTAGAGTTTCTAAACATTTGATATATTTGAAAGAACTGAAAATGCTCATTTGTTGAATTTGCAGCATTAGGAGGTCACATTCACTGAAATAAAAAGCTATTTAACTCCAAAACATCTTAACGGGCCAAGTTACATGTAAACATAGGAACTTTTCTTTGATATCACCTTCACAATTCATGCATCCATTGAACTTGTGAGTTTCTGGAGAGTTTCTGCTTGTATTTCTTTGCATAATGTCAGAATAGCCTCCAGGAGCTGCTGTTTTGATGTGATCTGCCTCCCACCCTCATAGATCTTTTGCTTGATTATACTCCAAAGCTTCTCTATAGGGTTGAAGATGGTGGCCACACCATGTGTTTATACCCTTTTATGCCCTTCAATGACACAGAGGTATTCTTTGCAGCATGAGATGGTGCATTGTCATGCATAAAGATGATTTTGCTCCTGAAGGCACGTTTTTGCTTTTTGTACCATGGAAGAAAGTTCTCAGTCAGAAGCTTTATATACTTTTCAGAGGTCATTGTCAAACATTCAGGAACCTTAAAGGGGGCTACCAGCTGTTTCCCAATGATTATGGTCCAAAACATGACTCCACCTCCTTGCTGACATCGCAGCCTTATTGGGACATGGTGGCCATCCATAGTCCATCCATCAGGACCATCCAGGGTTGTTTGGCACTCATTAGTAAACAAAGCAGTTTGAAAATTAGTCTTCATGTATGTCTGGGCCCAAAGCAACCGTTTCTGCTTGTGAGCACTGTTTAGGGGTGGCTGAATAGTAGGTTTATTCACCACAGTAAGCCTTTGAAGGATCCTACACCTTGAGATTCGAGGGACTCCAGGGGCACCAGCAGCTTCAAAAATCTGTTTGCTGGTTTGTAAGGCCTTTTTAGCAGCTGCTCTCTTAATCTGATGAACTTGCCTGGCAGAAACCTTCCTCATTCTGACTTTATCTGCACAAACACGTCTGTGCTCAGAATCAGCCACAAATCTCTTCACAGTACGATAATCACACTTAAGTTTTTGTGCAATATCTAATGTTTTCATTCCTTGTCCAAGGCATTGCACTATTTGTTGCTTTTCAGCAGCAGAGATCCATTTTCTTTCCCATGTTACTTGAAAACTGTGGCCTGCGTAATATTGTGGAACACCCAGTTTTCCTTTTATTGGGCTCACCTGCCAACCTAATTATCACAGGTATCTGAGATTGATTTCAGTGATCCAAAGAACCCTGAGACACAATACCATCAATGAGTTTCATTGAAAAAAAAACAAAAAACAAAACCCTATGACACTTAAAACCATTTTGCATAATAATTTGGAACATGGTTTATATTTGTTTTGAAGGGGATACATCACCAGGTTTCTGCCATCTAGGCTGACAGTAGCATAATTTAGGGCCTAAATACTCTGATTCCAGCCATGTGTCACTTACTGGGCTGCTTGCTGTAGTTTTGATAAAATTATAATTTATTAGAAATTTATCATAGAGGACTAGTAAACCTGCTACCATGTGGTCCTTCATATTCATGAGCTCTGTATAACCCTGCCTCTACTATTGATTGGAGCTTTCTTCTTATGCACAGAGTACACAGAAAGCTGACAATCATTGGAGTGGGCAAAGTTCTACAAAGCTCAGCATTAGAGATGAGTGAACATGGGGCTGTTTGGATTCGGGTTCTACTGTTTGGGACCCGAATGTCACTGGAAGTTACTCATTGGCTGTACGTCTCGCCACCCACATACAGCTAGCCATTAGCAAAACATATTCAGGGGTGGGAGCATGGGGATTTTTCTGTTTTTGCTTTGCCCACCACACGATTACTGAAAACTAAGATTTTAGACCCAGTGCACGCTAATCAAGCATTGGATGCCGCTTGCACTTGGGCCGGGCAGGAAGCATAACAGAGCACAGTGCTTAGGAGACATCAAACACCCAAAGGATGCACCAAACAGATTCGCTCATCTCTACTCAGCATTCAGAGAGCTGGTAGAGTTGAAACTGATGAGGTTTTATTATGATAACTGCACTAAGTAGACCAGAGAAAGACACATCGGTGCAATGAGTGTCTGCCCCTACAGCATGCTGCTTTCAGTTGGGGGGCCAAAAACCTGGAGAAAAATACCCTCTAAGGCACAATTCATTTAACCTGGCTGTATTCTTAACAATGAGCATGATGAAGAATAGATGTATGTGGTTTATTATCACAGAAAATGATAAAAATTGACAACTATTTCAAGTGTCTGGTTACTGGAATGTTTCATCATCTTGTTTTCATCATTTTTCAGAATATTTTTTGAGAAGTGCCAAAAAGGGAGCTGAAAGTAGCCGACCATATGGCACTGGTCATGTGTCTGCACCGTGCCATATTCCTCATGTTTTTGTTTAATATTATCAGAAGAAGAATAAGCATGGATTTATAACTTTGGAATATGATTCTCGCCTGTGAAATCTCATCTTTTGAATTTCCATTGCCTTCCTGTTTATCTGCAGGCCATGTGCTAGTTCATTGGCTGTACAACACGCATATTTCCAGCCGGAGCTGCAGGCAGGCAGAGCGCCAGGCGTATGTTCTGAACTTAGAGACGTTACGTTTGCCGATAACTTTACTGAATCCCTCACAATTCTACAATGAACGTTCCTTTATATCGTCAGTGGGTATGATGAAAAGCATTCTCAATGGACGGTAAAGATGCCCTACTTAACTTCACCAAATACTAAACAGCGCACTGAATTGTTGATTGAGGTCAGTTCAGTCAAGAGTTACATTGTTTTCATAAAATCTCCGAGGACTCTATATCCTCTGGCACAGCTCCCCAGAATCAGCAAAAAAGCAGATGTGTAGAATTATAAGCCTTTAAGTTTGACGTTTGACATTATTAGAGTTGAACACAGTCTTAGGATGACTATGTACATTTCCAAATCATCCTCCGGTGGGCCCCAGGTTCATGCAGACCACTATAGAAAGTTTAGGGCCAAGAAGACGTGAGAAAATATTTTTGTACAATTCTCATATCACAAAATATTTTATTAAATTATTTTGTATTGTAGATAAACTTGTGTTTTTTCACTGTACACTACAAGCATGCAATCTGATATAATGATGCTCAAATATATATCCTGATTCTATATGAGCTACAATAATGCATACATAACACTGGGGAACACAATTTTTTAGGAGTTAGGTCAGACAACTGTTCTTAATTAATTTTTGGATGCTGAATCCAGAAATGATCTCAGTTTTTCTCTATCACGTTAAGTTTTTGAACTATAGGATTTTTGTCTTCTCAAAAATATGTAAACTACTCTACCTAAAAAGTGTTTTTTTTCAAGATATTGATAATTATGACGTATTGGGAGCTGCACACACCTCTCACCACATTGTTTACAAGTTGCCACGTAGCTCTATATGAGTCGAATTGTAATCAGATAACAAGTCTTATTACAGACTAGCTGTGAGCCCGATGCGATTGCATCGGGATTCTAGAATCTGTGTATAGTTTACTCAGTATATTTCAAATATGGCGGCATAGCGGCCGCCGCTATTCCGATTATTCGGCGCGCTGAAGGCGGCAACCAATCAGAAGAGCGACGCGCTGTATGGCGCCATACTTCAAATACATGGAATATTTTGAGTTTCACATTTACCTCTGTAAGTGAGGCGCTATGCTGATTGGTCGCTGTGTGGTGCGCTGACCAATCAGCATAGCGCCTCACTTCCCATAGGGATGCATAGCGGTGTTTAGAGGAATTTATGGCCAGGCCCTTGGTTCTATTTTCGGGCACGGCGCTTGTCGGTCGTCGCCGGGGCGGGAGCCCCTGCAATGGCTCGCAATGGCCGCTTCGCCATAGATAGATATAGATAGATATAGATTGATATAGATAGATAGATATATATAGATATAGATAGATATAGATAGATAGATAGATAGATATAGATACACAGATAGATAGATAAATAGATAGATAGATAGATAGATAGATAGATAGATAGATAGATAAATATAGATAGATAGATAGATAGAAAGAAATAGAAACATAGATAGATATAGATAGATAGATAGATAGATAGATAGATAGATAGAAGAATAGATACATAGATAGATAGATAGATAGATATAGATAGATAGAAAGAAATAGATACATAGATAGATAGATAAATAGATAGAAATAGATACATAGATAGATAGAAAGAAAGAAATACATAGATAGATAGATAGATAGAAATAGATAGATAGATAGAAATAGATAGATAGATAGATAGATAGATACATAGATAGATAGAAATAGATAGATAGATAAATAGATAGAAATAGATAGAAAGAAATAGATACATAGATAGATAGAAATAGATAGATAGATAGAAATAGATACATAGATAGAAATAAATAGATAGATATAGATAGATAGAAATAGATAGATAGATAGATAAATAGAAATAGATACATAGATACATATATATAATTGCCGTAGCGCACTTCCGTCATTTTCTCTATGGGAAGTGAGGCGCGTAGCGGCCATTGCGAGCCGTTGTTGGCCGGGGCGAGCAATGGCCACGAGGCCATTGCGAGCCGTTGCCGGAGCTCCGATATAATGGACGATTTTTTGTCCATTATATCTCTATGGTAAGTGATAAATAACAAGAAAAACTGCACAGCACTTGCAGACTGGTGTGAACTGGTGCAAGCAAAGATGCAGAGTCAAACAAATTGAGAAAAATCCTTGCAGCACACCAATGATGTACAAGTGCTATAAGCCATAAGTGTTTGAGGAAAAAATTTAAAAACTTACGTTTTTTTCAAAAAACTCAAAAATCTTATCTTTTAATTCTGAAGTTCTTAGTACATACATTGGCCAATGTCTGCTTGCTCATCAACTGTGACAAAGTGACTTCAGGCATGATGAGTCCTACTCTGATATCCCTATCCTCCTTGTCCTCCCCCCCACTTCTCAGTGGGCAGACACCATCTATACCCTCGATCACCTGTAGGTTAATGAGGGTGCACATTGCAGCAAAGGAGCCTGCAACTCCATATAATAAATAACAAGAAAAACTGCACAGCACTCACAGACTGGTGTGAACTGGTGCAAGCAAAGATGCAGAGTCAAACAAATTGAGAAAAATCCTTGCAGCACACAGCTACTACCAATGATGTACAAGTGCTATACGCCATATGTGTTTGAGGAAAAAATTTAAAAACTTACGTTTTTTTCAAAAAACTCAAAAATCTTATCTTTTAATTCTGACAAGGAGGATAGGGATATCAGAGTAGGACTCATCATTCCTGAAGTCACTTTGTCGCAGTTAATGAGCAAGCAGACATTGGCCAATGTATGTACTAAGAACTTCAGAATTAAAAGATAAGATTGTTGAGTTTTTGAAAAAAACGTAAGTTTTTACATTTTTTCCTCAAACACATGTGGCTTATAGCACTTGTACATCATTGGTAGTAGCTGTGTGCTGCAAGGATTTTTCTCAATTTGTTTGACTCCGCATCTTTGCTTGCACCAGTTCACACCAGTCTGCGAGTGCTGTGCAGTTTTTCTTGTTATTTATTATATGGAGTTGCAGGCTCCTTTGCTGCAATGTGCACCCTCATTAACCTACAGGTGATCGAGGGTATAGATGGTGTCTGCCCACTGAGAAGTGGGGGGGAGGACAAGGAGGATAGGGATATCAGAGTAGGACTCATCATGCCTGAAGTCACTTTGTCGCAGTTGATGAGCAAGCAGACATTGGCCAATGTATGTACTAAGAACTTCAGAATTAAAAGATAAGATTTTTGAGTTTTTTGAAAAAAACGTGTTTTTAAATTTTTTCCTCAAACACATATGGCTTATAGCACTTGTACATCATTGGTAGTAGCTGTGTGCTGCAAGGATTTTTCTCAATTTCTATGGTAAGTGAGGCGCTATTCTGATTGGTCGCCGCCAGCACACAGCGACCAATCAGAATAGCGCCTCACTTCCCATAGAGATAGAATGGACGATTTTTCGTCCATTCTATCTCTATGGGAAGTGAGGCGCTATTCTGATTGGTCGCTGTGTGCTGGCGGCGACCAATCAGAATAGCGCCTCATTTCCCATAGAAATATAATGGACGAAAAATCGTCCATTCTATCTCTATGGGAAGTGAGGCACTATTGTGATTGGCCGGAGATGGCGGAAAGAAGACAGAAGACTCCCGGGGCCGGACGAAGAGGACGCCTTGGCCGGACGGAGGACTTCTAGACCGGACTGGACGAAGAGGACGCCTGGGCCGGACGGAGGACTCCTGGATCGGACGGATGATCAGATGAAGAAGAAGGTATGTAAGTGATCGATGGCGGCGGGTGCTTAGGGGTCGGCGGGGGCTTAGGGGGTGGCGGAGGGTAGTAGATGGCGGGGTGGTTAGTAGCGGCGGGGGGGGGGTAGGGGTGGCTCCGGAGCAGGGGCTCCGGAGCAGTGTACGGTGGGGTGGCGGGGCGGCGAGGGGAGGCAGACGGGGCAGAAGAGAGGGGTTGCTCCGGAGCCGCTGCTGTCACCGCCTGGTGACACAGTGCTCCGGAGCAACCCCTCTCTTCTCCCCCGTCTGCCTCTCCTCGCCGCTGCGAGGTTCAGGCGGAGGCGGGTGGGTGCTTAGGGGGCGGCGGGGGATTAGGGGGTGGCGGAGGGTAGTAGGTGGCGGGGTGGTTGGTAGCGGCGGGGGGATAGGGGTGGCTCCGGAGCAGTGGCTCCGGAGCAGTGTACAGTGGGGTGGCGGGGAGGGGAGGCAGACGGGGCAGAAGAGAGGGGTTGCTCCGGAGCCGCTGCTGTCACCGCCTGGTGACACAGTGCTCCGGAGCAACCCCTCTCTTCTGCCCCGTCTGCCTCCCTTTGCCGCCGCGGGGTTCAGGCGGGCAGAGCAGGGTAGCGGGCGCTGCGGGGCGGACAGGCGGCTGGGCATGGGGCTGTAGTATACCATAGCGGTGTACACTACAGCCCCATGCCGGCGGCGAGGGGAGCGGGGCGGACAGGCGGCTGGGCATGGGGCTGTAGTATACCATAGCGGTGTACACTACAGCCCCATGCTCGGGATGGCTGGGTAGAGGTGGGGGCATGTTGGTGGGCTCACTTACAGAGGTAAATGTGAAACTCAAAATATTCCATGTATTTGAAGTATGGCGCCATACAGCGCGCCGCTCTTCTGATTGGTTGCCGCATTCAGCGCGCCGAATAATCGGAATAGCGGCGGCCGCTATGCCGCCATATTTGAAATATACTGAGTAAACTATACACAGATTCTAGAATCCCGATGCAATCGCATCGGGCTCACAGCTAGTTTTACTATAAATCAGCTCAAAAACCTAACTCAACAGAAATTTTTTTTCAAATTGTTCCCCGGTGTAATTAATATTTCTTTTAATGTGCATAATAGAAATTTACAGTCTTAATAAAAATCAGTTTTATCAGCAGGAGAGTATTACTAGAGGACTAATTTTAAACAGAGTTTAAATATGGTCCGTGGGTCAGTATACACAGCATAGAAGAAGCACAGGGGGCAGTAGATTTCTATAACTCTCATCTACTTTGTGGACCTGTAACAAGCTGATTTTTGTCACCGCATAAATACAAAGCGTCAAAAATTTGTTTTGCGGCTGTTTCGCTCTCCTCTGTGGAAGGGGGGGACCTACCGGTCTCCTGCTGATTGACAGCCACTTCCCCGCTACCTGATTGGGGGAGCCAGCTGTGAATCAGTGGGATGTGACGCTCGTCGATAGACGCGAGAAGCTGCCCCCCATGTTGAAGTGATGTCAGCAGAAGTGGCAAAATCGCCGACACAAGTTGTCTCAGGCCGCTTTGTGACGGCAGTGAATGGCACAACAGGCAGGTAGGCGGCAGCTACCTGCCTGTTGGTGCTTAGACACATTTTTTTTTTAATTTTAATAAATCCTTGATAACCCCTTTAATCTTTATAGTCACTTCTGTTAGACGGGGTGCAAGGTTTAAAAATGTTATTTTTATGCCTTACAAAGAAAATGAAAAAGAGAAAACCTTTACAACAATTTTAATTAGAAAAATCTGAATGATGTCATATTCTTATAAAACATACACTTCACAGATCGTTAGAAACAGTGGCCCCTGAGTTGCAAGGGCCGGGTGTCAGCACCAGCACCGCCTTCCCACCTGGCATTGCACTGTCAACTGAATCAACATAGTGGATATCATTACAGTTAAAAGAAATGATCAAAGATGGAGCCATATCCTCTCTCTTCCATCATTCTCCTTCTGTGTCTGGGCTCCGATGTTTCAGCACAGTGGGAGCACTGATATCACTATACCATGCCTACTGCGCTGATATGTGCAGAGCTTACGACTAAACACTGCAGAAAATGGAGCAGGTGGGGGAACAGGGAGAGGTGAGAATTTAGGATTATTTTACACATCCGCTTTTTGACATCCATGTGATGCCAGCTTAAACTAGATGCATGTGCATCTGTTTTCAGCTCCATTGAAGTTCAATGGGGCGACACGAACTTGTGGGTGCACCCAGTTCTTTATGGTTCCCCCTGATACAAGTGTCCCTGTTTTTTGCACTGAGACCAAAAGCGCATTTTGGAGTGACTTTGGTCTCTGTGACAAAACAGTGCACATCCGGATACCAGGGCAATGCATGTAACAATACAATGGGGCTCTTTTGAACCTAGATCCAGCGGAATAAGGATCCCTCTGTATCTGGATGCCAGAACCAAGCTTGAGATGACACATCTACGTGGTGTTTCATTTTCCACCAGATCCAGCAAAAAAGGTTCAAACCTGAGGCAATGTGATGCTCACACACCGGTATTATCACTGATCTGTGAGACGGATCAGTGATGATACCAGTACAGGTGCATCCAGTTTGTCAATTGTGGGGGATTTTGTGGGAATCTGGGAGGATGCCGGTGCATTGTTTGATGCTTATTTTTAGAAGTCTATGTGGAGGTAACCAGGTGACAAAAAGAATCCTCAAGCCCCTTTACTACAACTGTGCCTGTGCCTCTACTCTTTTAGGCCCTGAGCCCCCTGTGCATTGTTTAATGTTTTCTTTTTATTTAGATTTTGAAAATGTGTATCAAAATCTGCATGTCTATCCTGAAGCCAGCACTGTGTATAACAGTTAAGACCTGATGTGCCAACATTGATTTTTCTTTGCAGATTTAGTGCAGATTTCTTTGCTGTGCCCAAAAGGACAAAGAACATTAGCACAGAACTTTTGAACTCTCATAGACATAGGCCAGGGTCACAGATGGCATCCGTTTTGCCCTGGATCCGTTTTTGTAATCAGTTTTTGGACTTTTGTTTTCTAAGTCCAAAAACACATATCCGTTAACAGATGGTGCACTTAAGTGTCACTGCGTTTTTCAAAAACGCATGTGTTTTTGTTCAGCATCCAAAAAACGCTGCTAGCAGCATTTTTGGATGCAGTAAAAAAACGCATGCTTTTTTTAACATTGGGCCCTATGGGAAACGCATGCATTAAAGCATGGTACATATAAATACCATGCGTTAACGCATATGCGTTTTTAAGAAAAAAATGGCAAAGTCCAAAAAACGTCCAGGGACACAGGAAGCACAAAATGCTGCCTAGGAAAAACGGATTGGTCATGAAAAACTCTTCCAAAAACGGATTATTATGTGTGACCCTAGCTTTTGCTGACTTCAGGATAGACAGGTAGATTCTGATGCAGATTCACAATATCTAACTCAGAAAGCATCATACAATGCACCGTGAGAACACACACAAACATATGGGTGGTTATGTTCACAAAAAGCATCCCCCATATGCTGTGAGAGCAGACACTTGTGACACTGTGACAAGCACTGCCATCACAAGCATTACTACAGTTCAGACTCGAGGTGTTACACAGGGGCTATCTCGCAAATTTGAACTGCACTCCACTCCCTGATGTCACCGCTCCTAACATGCGCTGTTTCAAGATACATTGTGTGCAATATTGCAGCTCTCACAAGACAGTGTGTGTTATGAGAGCTGATGCCACTGAAGTTATCTAAGGTCACACAGTGGGATTCCCTGCTGCATGATACCCGCTGTGTAATGTAAGATAAACTAAGGGAAGTCACTGCCTGTCACTGCCGGGAGTTGTGCAGTGCCTGCTGTCTCACAATATGGGGGATGCATTTACTGATCTTGCCACCCATATGCTCGGACTGTTTCAGCATTTATTTAGGTTTCATGTTTTTTCTAATTATTTTTTACATCTTTTTTGGGGGATAGTGTGGAATGGAAGACATAAAAAATAGAATTTTAATTGAAAAAAAAATGGTGAAAAAGGAATGTATTGGAGTTAATCTTCAAATAAATTATTTATTCGTGTTATTTTTTGTGTCCTTATTTACTTGGTTATTAATATTGAGTATCTGTATGATGCCTTGGCATTACTAACCTCTGGACTTGATCTCAGGTGACATTACCCAGCTGGAATCAACTCCAAATACCAAGGCAGTGAGAGAAGCGGGGTGAAGCGCCAGGAGTGGCGTGTAATAGAGGTGCCACTCCTGAGGCAACTGCAGCCTCCTGATTTTTTAAAGATTTTAAAGATTATGTGGGAGAGACGACATGTGACTTCAAAACTCGGTTCAGTCAACACAAATATTCAATCAGAAAAAACGATTAGACCTTCCAGTACTGAAACATTGTGTTGAGAAGGGACATAAAGACACTGAGATTAAATTCAGGATTATTGACCATGTGCCTCCCTTGAGAAGGGGAGGGAATAGAGAGGCCATTTTGAAGAAAAAAGAGTTGAAATGGATTTATCTATTGAACACCTTGAGACCGAATGGTCTAAATGTGGACTTTAAGATTCATACTATTTTATAAATGTTAGTAAAAGTATCAGGCAAAATAATCATTTTTTTATGTGTGGTAAGTCCTATCCTTGTAAATCTATACCTAAACAGTCTCATGCAAAAAACCTTGTCCATTAAACGTGGAAAGTACTCTGCAGTACAAAAGTTAAAAATGCAAGTGCAGTAAAAGATATAAATAAACAGGGTACTTGGTCCATACGCTTTTTGCGCATAAAATGTACTTCAAGCTGCTTCACCTCATCACGGTGTACCCATATCGAAGCAGTCCTATCTGTTGTATTAAAAAACCTGATCATGTATATGTGTACCTAGTGAACAGGGTCCAAACAGGTCCAGTGTCCGACATGGACTGAGGTTGGAAGCAGCTTTTTGTGTGCAGAGCCCAGAGTGAGGGGCAGATTTATTTACTGCAGAGTACTTTACACATTTAATGTGTTTGTGTGCAGGGTTCATTAGTTTGTCTATACCTAAACAGTGTAGAGATAATGGATATGTGATTAATACTTACAGTATATATTTTAATTGATATGTCTTAGGGGGTTATAGTACTCCTTTTTGTTTGAAGATTTTTTAATTATTTTTGTTTTTTCACAGGAGGCGTGATTGGTCCCTGGATATATATCTGTCAAAAACCGCTTTAAATTGATTATATATAATAAATTTAGTCCCATTTTTTGCATCTAAATGGTGTTGATTTTTATTTTTATTACACATTATAGGGTGACACTAACAGACTGATCTTGTCCCCTTAGGGGTGATAGGATTGGTACTGTTCTGGATGCGATTTCATCAGGTTATATGGGAGGTTTAGCATAAGTTAAGCGTTCCTCAGCTATGGATATAAGAGGTCCGGTAAATTTCCCTTTAAAAAAGTCTGTTATAAACAGCAAGGGCAAGTTTGTACATCTTGCCAGGGACTAGAGTGGCCGATCGGCAACACACTGATCACATGATTGTGATGTCAGTAGTGATGCGGTGACCACGCATGTGTGGTGAGACCCGGAAGTCCGGGCATGCGCAGTAGAATGCAGAACACGCTGTGTAACAGCGTGAGGGCGGCTGTAATGGCGCCAGACTGGGAGTTCACACTGAGTCGACCCAAAAGGTATAAACTTTTAATAACTACACAGGTGAACACATGAATTCAATATTTGCTAATTAGGGATTTATACGCTCTATAATGTATATAAGAGTGTATATAATAGAATCAGAGATCTGCATTATATGATGACACTTTAACATGGAATTGCATATAAATGTGTATGTACAATTTTACACGCTTTTTAACACTTGTTTATTAATAAGCAATTATGTATGCACCCTTTATATAGTTGTTGTTTGTGTATTGAACACTGTGCTTGATAAAGACCTCATAGAGGTTGAAATGTTACGCCACATGGGGCTACATTAAACCTGTCCTATACACGGATTTTGGAGTGCTGCCTGTTTTTTTAGGAAGTAGATAGATAGATAGATAGATAGATAGAAGAGATAGATTTATAGATAGATTAAAAAATACATAGATTTAGAGATGAAAAAATAAATCTAGGCATCACTCAAAAAATAGGCAAAAGACGGACTTTAGTGGTCTATAAAGTGGCGCGATGTTTCGGCTTGGTATAAGCCTTTATCATGCTTATAAATTGGTGCTTATAAAAGGCTTTTATCAAGCTGAAACGTTGTGCCATTTCATTGGCTAATAAAGTCCACCGTTTGCTTATTTTTTGAGTGCTGTCTGGATTTATTTTTACTATATATTTTTGCTTTGAACATCACATTACCAGGACTGTTTGCACAAACAGTTTATTATACGTTTGTGCTGTTCCTTTTTTCTATTTTTTATAGAGCTAGAGATTGTAGATGTCAAACAGCTATATAATGCCTTTCATGTTGCACTAATGGTACCTTTACACGCCGCGACGGCAGGCTGGATACATCGCGCTACTTCACGTGCACGAGCACGCTCAAACGGCTACAAACGGTGAACGCATCTCCTTTACACGCCGCGACAAGGTGCACTACGCCACGCTACATCTGTAGCTAGCTACATCGCCGGGTGTCTCAAGTAGCCAGCTGTAGCTCATGTACACACCGCTACAACCAGCTACTATGGGAGGACCTGGTGCAGCAGGGACAGCACATAGGCGTGCCACAATCTTGGATTACGAGCCGTCCGTACGATGATAGGACATCGCAATATCATCATGATTGGCCAGGCATCGCAGGAGGCTGAGAAATACAGCACGCTCGAGCGATTGTGTAGTGTGACTGGTCAGCTCCTTAAATATGCCGCCCTAGGCAGCGACTACCAATCGTCATGCAGGAGCTTCCTCCAATGATCGGTGATGGGGCGGGGTATCCCGGAGCCTGGGTCACGCCTTAGCTACATTGCAGCTACAGCGCAGGGTGTCCAGAGTTCCCTTCCGTTGCTTCTTTACACGCCGATACAGCTCGCTACCATCGGCGATGTAGCCATCAGTTTTCGAGCAGAGCCCATAAACAGATGTATCTGTCGCCGGCTGTAGCGTCGCGTCTTCAGACGCCGCTACGACGAGCTACATTGACGCTACAAGCTACATTTGTAGCCTGTAGCGGGCTGTATCCAGCCTGCCGTCGCGGCGTGTAAAGGTACCATCAAGGATGTTTTAGCCTTGTATTCAGCTAAATATAAATAATTAATTTAAAAAACAAAGTGGGATAGCCTCTATTCTTCATTGCTAGGCTAATAGAAAGGATGGATGGCATACAAGTATTGTCAGCTATCATCAACCCCTGAAATAGTAATTTTGAGGCATCTATGATACCCCCACTTTACCCATCCAGTAACTAAATAGTTAAAAAACACAGACGCTGAGAATAATCCTTTATTTCAAAGACAACACAAGGAGAAAATTCCTTTAGTGTAAATAAAACACATAGACAACCTGCTGTCACACATTTATTAAGCCCAAACATACCCTTTGATGATAATCCAAAGTTCCTCAAACATCTGCAGTGCTGCTACATCCCTGTGACCAGACTCATATCCATTGACCTGGGACAGCAGGCTCATGCTGACACATACCTGCGCCTGGTGATCACGATGCCATGAGAGAGTTAATCTGAGGACTCTGCAGAGCCAAGCTTGATCTGTCCTCAGATGAACTTTTGATGTCAGGGTCAGGGCAACTGAAAAGTGGGTAACAGCTAGTTTTGGTGTCTCCCCAGGAGGCGCCAATTCTGGGGCAAATGCGGGCTTCAATTTTTAGCATGGGGGGCCCAAAACGTTTTGGCCTTACCATGCTGAGAATTCCAGCCTCCAGCTGCCTGGGTTACCTTGGCTGGCAATCAAACATATGGCGAAGCGCATGCCCATTTTTACAATTATTTATTTATTTTTACAGTAATGTGATGTCAGTTTGGTTGCCAGAATGGCAACCAATCACAGACACTGGCAGAGAAGATAGGCTGGTGGGGCAATGTCTGACTTTGACTAATCAATGGAGGGTAAGCAGTAAAGTTCATGAGCGGCCTAGAAGCAGGGTGACAGCAGCGCTGAAGCTTAGTAGGTAGTATTATAGCAAGCAAATGGGCCAAAGCAGGGCTTCACTGTACGACATATTGAGCTGTGTTTGACAGCTATTGGTTTGCTTTGAAAGTGCTTTCTAGGCCCTTGATTTTGCCTCCCACTGATTTCAATGTGTTTTGGAGGTTAAGCAAACTGTTGACATTGACTTCCATTATAGTCGAGCTAGTCTGAATATCCGCCCTGTTCAATTCGGGTATTGAACATTTTAGTCCTTGTCCATCATTACTGATTAAGTATTTGTGTTTATGCCTTACTATAATGAAGCGCTATAAACACGACAATGAGTGGGACACTATGGAATTCATTATAAGGAGTGATATCTTTTAAACTCTGTTATGAAAACAAGTTTACTTCATAGATGACGTTAAAGCTGCCCATGATTTGTATATATTTATAATGATGGAGATGGTTATGTAGCCAAACCTCCCACAAGTTGACTACACTGTGGGTTCTCTAACCGCACATTTTAGGAACATGCTTTACTGACATTCTGAGGTCGCTGGAGCTAAATGTTCCCTAAGTTATTAGTTATGGGAATTAACAATAAAACCACACTCTTTTGGTAAAATTCAATGGTTAACAGTAACCAAACGTTTAAACATATGTTATATTTGTATTTCATGCAATAAAACGTGGGAACAATATTCCCTTCTTCTTAGATTAAGTGATTTCTAGATGCAATATTATAAAATCCATGGTATTGTACAAAGTCTATCCTCAATTTATGAATAAGAAACAGTTTAATGAGTGGGGACATTGAGTCAGTTGCCAGTTCATGCAAAGATGTAGTTACGCAGTACAGCTGGGTAATTTACTGACATCAAATGCAGGGAAGTAATGAGCGGAGAGTCCCAGCATCCGTCAGCGCGGTCAGATGACCAAGTCATAAGAAGAATGCATCACATGATGTGGACGTCAGGTGACACTAAGGTCAAAGATCTAGCAGCGCAGTCAGGTGACCAATTCACGAGATGTGGGCTTTGGATGATGCTGAAACCTAAGGCTCTAGTAGCCAATATGAGGGTCAGATGAGCAAGTTATGCAACATAATAGGATGAAGGTATTTAATATAAAAGACCCAAAAATCAAATGGAGTAAAGGTAAGATGATATGGAAAATGGACAATAGAGGGACGGCTTTGGGTGATATCTGTTGGTCTAGTGGAGGGGGGAAGTAGTTAACTAACCTCTATCGGTTGTGCACCCCTCCACAACCACAGTGTTGACCTTCAGTGTATGTCGCATAGCCCATGAGTTACTTGCAGACTGCGCCCAGCGTGTCATGTAGGTCCTGACGTTATCAAAGGTCCTGGTTTAGACATTACCGCTTACTTTCAGGGAGGAATAATAGAACCAGGAGGAAGAAAGATTGTGGTCTAGTAGGGTGCTAAATAGCAGCATGCACAGGAGGGGGTAAATCTTTAGTGATCTTCTTTATTATTAAAACAGGGACACCACTATGCATTTCTGCGGGTCACCATCTTCAACAAGTGATTTCAGCACCTTACTAGACCGCAATCTTTCTTCTCCACAGATGATATGGAAAGTCAGACATAAATTCTTTATAAGACAAAAAAATGGCTGGCCATTTTTGAATATATGCTCAAGTACCATTATATAAACCCTGGCAATCACAATTAGAGAACAATGTATGACCTTTTTTTTTGATGATTTTTTTCAGACAGAATGTAATCTACTTTGATGAACACTTGAAGGTCTTTGTGTAAGGGTACACCATGCCATTAGAGCAGTGTTTTCCAAAATCACCAAAGTTTATAAACGTAAAACCTTTATTTCTCATAAAACGTGATGATCATAATTAAAGAACAGCAATGACGGTAGCACAGAAAAAGATTAAAATGCTGGTTAGTATAATGCTGCTGTTTAATCACTATTTTCTTTCTTTTTACAGCTCGCCTCACCCCCAAACCAAGCTCAAACTGTAACACGGACTTCCCAGGGAAGTTTGCATTTGAGATCTGTGCCCATCCTTAATTACTACCTCTTGCTGTTGGCAATTCCAGCATCTAACTGCTCCAACAGTAAATGCCCCCCTGTACTTTTAAGTTCTTCGGAAGAAACAAATCATGTACCAGTCCTTTGTATTGACCACACATGTATTTATAAATGCAAATGAGATCTTCGTCAGGGCCTTTTCTAAGCTTATAGAAAGTCAGCAAAATATGATTATATAATATTATAATTGAAACTACGTTTTAAGGAGTTGTCCAGGTGAAACAAAGTTTTTGCATGTGTTTAGCATTAAAAAATATATAGTTGAAAGCAGAAGTTGGCATACATTATATAAAATGGAACATATGCATGTTTTTCTCCATATCTAACATGAAATCAGCATAATCCTTCTCTGTTTTAAGTTATTTAGAATTACCTTAATCTAATATATAATTGCCGTAGCTCACTTCCGTCATATTCGGCTCTACTTCCGTCGTCAAAGACGTGGCTGCCTCCCAAAGCCTCACTCAATGGCTTTGCGAGTTTGCACAGAATAGCCTCCAGCTACTCGCAAGCCTCACTCAATGGCTTTGCGAGTCTGCTTCACTTGCAATGTCCGGACACTCATCTCTTCCCAGCCCCCCACCGGGTCTCCTGTGTCTGCCGCTCCCACGGTCTCATGGTCCTGCCCGCGCTCCCCCGTCTCCTGTGTCCTGCCGCGCTCCCCCGGTCCTCCTGTGTCCATGCCCGCGCTCCCTCGTCTCCTGTGTCTGCCGTGCTCCCCCGGTCCTCTGTTCCAGCCGTGCTCCCCCCGGTCTCCTGTGTCCTGCCGCTCTCCCCGGCCCTCCTTGTCTGCCCGCGCTCCCCCCGGTCCTCCTGTGTCCTGCCCGCTCCCCCCCGGTCCTCCTGTGTCTGCCTCGCTCCCCCCGGGTCCTCTGTGTCATGCCGCGCCCCCTGGTCCTCCCGTCTCCTGCCCGCGCCACCGGTCTCCGCCCTCTCTGCTTCTCGCCGCGGCTCCCCCTTGCTCCCGTGCCATCCGTCCATGCCCAGGGGGGCGGCTGTTGCAGAAGGAGCCGCCGCTTCCTGCCTGCCGCGCTGCGCCGGGAGCGGCAAGTTTAAGAGCTGTGTGCATGATGTATGTGTGTCCTGTGTGCATGATGTATGTGTGTCCTGTGTGCATGGTGTATGTGTGTGCTGTGTGCATGATGTATGTGTGTCCTGTGTGCATGGTGTATGTGTGTGTGTGCTGTGTGCATGATGCATGTGTGTGCTGTCTGCATGATGCATGTGTGTGCATGATGCATGTGTGTGCTGTGTGCATGATGCATGTGTGTGCTGTGTGCATGATGCATGTGTGTGATGTGTCCATGATACATGTGTGTGCGGTGTCCATGATGCATGTGTGTGATGTGTCCATGATACATGTGTGTGCTGTGTCCATGATGCAAGTGTGTGCTGTGTCCATGATGCAAGTGTGTGATGTGTCCATGATACATGTGTGTGCTGTGTTCACGATGTATGTGTGTGCTGTGTGCATGATGTATGTGTGTGCTGTGTGCATGATGCATGTGTGTGATGTGTGCATGATGCATGTGTGTGCTGTGTGCATGATGCATGTGTGTGCTGTGTGCATGATGCATGTGTGTGCTGTGTGCATGATGCATGTGTGCTGTGTGCATGATGCATGTGTGTGCTGTGTGCATGATGCATGTGTGTGCTGTGTGCATGATGCATGTGTGTGCTGTGTGCATGATGCCTGTGTGTGCTGTGTGCATGATGCCTGTGTGTACTGTGTGCATGATACATGTGTCTGCTGTATCATGTACACAGAGCACACATGCATCATGCATACAGCACACACATGTATCATGCACACACATGCATCATGCATACAGCACACACATGCATCATGCATACAGCACACACATGCACACATGCACACACCACACACATGCATCATGCATACAGCACACACATGTATCATGCACACAGCAGACAGCTCTTTAAGTTGGCGCTCATGTATCATGCACACAGCAGACGTCCACACACATGTATCATGCACACATGCATCATGCACCCGGCACACACGCATCATGCACACAGCACACACGCATCATGCACACAGCACACACATGTATCATGCACACAGCACCCATACATCATGCACACAGCACACCTATGCATCATGCACACAGCACACCTGCACACACATACATCATGCAGACAGCACACTTCATGCATCATGCACACAGGTCTTTAACGTGGCGCTCATGTATCATACAGACAGCACACCTGCACACACGTGTCATACACACCTGCACATACATGCATCATGCACACAGCACCCCTCCACGCACATGCATTATGCACACAGCAAACCTGCACACACATGTATCATGCACACAGCACACACATGTATAATGCATACAGCACACACATGCATCATGCATACAGCACACACATGTATATTGCACACAGCACACACATGTATCATGCACACACATGCATCATGCACACACCACACACATGTATCATGCACACAGCACACACATGCATACAGCACACACATGTATCATGCACACAGCACACACATCCATGATGCACACAGCACACACATGCATCATGCACACAGTACACACATGCATCATGCATACAGCACACACATGTATCATGCACACAGCACACACCACACACATGTATCATGCACATGCATACAGCACACACATGTATCATGCACACAGCACGCACATGCATACAGCACACACATGTCTCATGCACACACATGCATCATGCATACAGCACACACATGCATCATGCATACAGCACACACATGTATCATGCACACAGCACACACATACATCATGCATACAGCACACACGTATCATGCACACACCACACACATGCATCATGCATACATCACACACATGTATCATGCACACACCAGACAGCTCTTTAAGTTGGCGCTCATGTATCATGCACACAGCAGACGTACTCACACATGTATCATGCACACCTGCACACACATGCATCATGCACACGTCACACACGCATCATGCACACAGCACACACATGTATCATGCACACAGCACACATACATCATACACACACCACACCTATGCATCATGCACACCTACACACACATGCATCATGCAGACAGCACACACATGCATTATGCACACAGGTCTTTAACGTGGCGCTCATGTATCATGCTCACAGCACACCTGCACACACGTGTCATGCACACCTGCACGTACATGCATCATGCACACAGTACCCCTGCACACACATGTATAATGCACACAGCACACCTGCACACACACATGCATCATGGCCACCTGCACACACAGGTATCATGCACACAGCACACACATGCATCATGCACACAGCACACACATGCATCATGCATACAGCACACACATGTATCATGCACACAGCACACACATGCATCATGCACACGGCACACACATGTATCATGCACACAGCACACACATGCATCATGCACACAGCACACACATGCATCATGCACACAGCACACACATCTATCATGCACACACCACACACATGCATCATGCATACAGCACACACATGTATCATGCACACAGCACACCTGCACACACATGCATCACACATGGTGCATGTGTGTGCTGTGTGCATGATGCATGTGTGTGCTGTGTGCATGATGCATGTGTGTGCTGTGTGCATGATACCTGTGTGTGCAGGTGGCCATGATGCATGTGTGTGCTGTGTGCATTATACATGTGTGTGCTGTGTGCATGATACATGTGTGTGCAGGTCTGCTGTGTGCATGATGCATATGTGTGCAGGGGTGCTGTGTCCATGATGCATGTATGTGCAGGTATGCATGACACGTGTGTGCAGGTGTGCTGTCTGCATGATACATGAGCGCCACGTTAAAGACCTGTGTGCATGATGCATATGTGTGCTGTCTGCATGATGCATGTGTGTGCAGGTGTGCTGTGTGCATGATGCATAGGTGTGCTGTGTGCATGATGTATGTGTGCTGTGTGCATGATGGTGTGTGCCGTGTGCATGATGCATGTGTGTGCAGGTGTGTATGATACATGTGTGTGCACGTCTGCTGTGTGCATTATACATGAGCGCCAACTTAAAGAGCTGTCTGCTGTGTGCATGATACATGTGCTTGAAGGTATGCTGTGTGCATGATGCATGTGCGTCCAGGTGTGCTATGTACATGATGCATGTGTGTGCAAGTGTGCTCGCTTCATCCTGCCCCCCCCATCCTGCTCCTCCGGCTCCATCCTTCCTCGCTTGCTCCATCCTGCCCTGCTCACTCCATCCTGCCCCCCCGCCACCATCCTGCTCCTCCGGCTCTATCCTGCCCCGCTCACTCCATCCTGCCCCGCTCACTCCATCCTGCCCCGCTCCCCACTATCCAACCCTACCCCCCCTGCCACCATCCTTCTCTGCCTCCATCCTGCCCGCTCCCTCCATCCTGCCCCCCCCCCTGCCACCATCCTGCCCCGCCCCCCGGCTCCATCCTGCACACCTGCCATCCTGCCCCCCGACACAATCCCGCCACTCCCCCCCCCCCCCGGCACCATCCTGACCCCCTACTCCATCCTGCCCCCCGGCAGTTAGCGCTCATGTGACCGATCAGCTGATCGGTTTCCCAGGCAACCACAGGTCCTTTACGCCTGTAGGACCTAGAAGATGGAGGTGGAGCGAGCCGGTGGACAGGTGAGTATCCTCACTCAGGATTTTTTTTACTTTTACTCTGGAGAAGCGGGGAGCGGAGTATCGCCATATACCGTAGTGCTGCTATACATGTACTGTAATGTACCGCCATATACCATCGTGCTGCTATACATGTGCTGTAATGTACCCCCATATACTATAGTGCTGCTATACACGTAATGTACCGCCATATACTATAGTGCTGCTATACATGTACTGGAATGTACCGCCATATACTATAGCACTGCTATACATGTAATGTACCGCCATATACTATAGTGCTGATATACATGTACAGTAATGTACCGCCATATACCACAGTGCTGCTATACATGTCCTCTAATGTACCCCCATATACCATAGCATTGCTATACATGTCATTTAATGTACCACCATATACCATAGCGCTGCTATATGTATATCTAATATATATAAAACCCGAAGGCTCACTTCCGTCACTTTGCCCACCACTTCCGTCACTTTGTCATGGCCAAAGTGACGTCACCACAGCGCTACACACGCCCAGGGTGGACCAACATGGCGCCCCTAAGCAGACCGGGACTCAGGCACCCACGCCACACTGCCCAAAACACACACACATCACGGCCATGAAATGAGCGGCGTTAGCCAGTCGTCTCCCGCCTGCCACACACCACTTAGGGAGATGACCGGCTAATGCCGGTCGTCTCCCGAGTGCCTCGCGCTCACTCCCGCCGGTTTCACAGGTGCAAGCTCCTCCCCCTCACTTCCGGTGCCCGGAGTTGATGATAGCTCTCAGCGAAATGGCGGCCGCACGGATCGCCCTCCGCTCCTAGACTGGCCCGAGCCTCCGGGGGTAAGCCCTGTGCCGGACCGCCAGCAGTAGGCCAAGTAGCCCTGAGGATACGGAGCCAGCTGGTGTGCAGCCTGAAAGAAGGGAGAGAGGTGTGCAGCCTAGAGGAAGACAGGTGTACTGAGCGGTGATGTCGCTGCTCCAGCCTCCTCTCTCCTCACCCCTCCAGCCGGACCTCTCCTCACTCCTCCAGCGCCACCTCTCCTCACCCCTCCAGCAGGACCTCTCCTCACCCCTCCAGCGCCACCTCTCCTCACCCCTCCAGTGCCACCTCTCCTCACCCCTCCAGCGCCACCTCTCCTCACCCCTCCAGCGCCACCTCTCCTCACCTCTCCTCACCCCTCAATCCGCACCTCTCCTCACCCGTCCAGCGCTCACCTCTCCTCACCCGTCCAGCGCCCACCTCTCCTCACCCCTCCGGCGCCACCTCTCCTCACCCCTCCAGCGCCACCTCTCCTCCCCCCTCCAGCCGCACCTCTCCTCACCCCTCCATCCGCACCTCTCCTCACCCCTCCAGCCGCACCTCTCCTCACCCCTCCACCCGCACCTCTCCTCACCCCTCCAGCCGCACCTCTCCTCACCCCTCCAGCACCACCTCTCCTCACTCCTCCAGCCGCACCTCTCCTCACCCCTCCAGCGCCACCTCTCCTAACCCCTCCAGACACCCGCCACATCCTACTCTGCTATCCACAGAGCCGCCTCTATACTCTGCTACCCACTGAGCTGCCTCTATACTCTGCTACCCACAGAACCCCCTGTATACTCTGCTACCCACTGACCCGCCTGTATACACACAATTGATTTCACCGCGCTCCCGATGCTATTGCATCGGGCCCCTGACCACTGCACTCTGCCCCTGACCACAGCACTCTGCCCCTGACCACTGCACTCTGCCCCTGACCACTGCACTCTGCCCTGAGGCAGACTACGAGCCACTGAGCCTCCAAATACTATGCTAACCACTGAGCCGCTCTATAGTCTACTAACCACTGAGCCCCCGTATACCCTGCAAACCATAGACTAGAATACCCGATTCTTTAGAATCGGGCCGCCACCTAGTTATTTATATTTGCCAAATGCCAGAATAATGAGAAAGAGAATGTTTTGAGGCATTTTTATTACTTTCTGAAAAATCACAAGTTTGCATACACTAAGATTACTATGCCTTTAAATAATTTTGGACAGCCCATATGATGATGTAATGTGTTTGAAAGCTTCTGATAGGTTTATTTTCAACATCTGAGTTAATTAGAGACACACCTGTGGATGTATTTTAAAGGGTAATTGCAGTGAGAGAAAACTTTTTAGTACAGTTCCTTCCCTGCTACATGATAAAGCAGAGCTATACACTGCAGTTCTAGAATTTATAGATCTCTTACAAATTGATAAAAACATACCTGCGCCTGTGCTCTGGCCCCCACCTCAGGGAACCCATAATTTTCAGCCTGAGAGCTTCATGTAAGAGCAAAAACAGGAGATGTGTCAGGGGCATGGACCCTGGGAGCTGCAGGATCATCCTACATGCCAGTGAGGAGTGATGATGATCCATTGAAAGATGGAGAGATAAGAATATACCATATTCCTATGGGGAATTGGAGACCACGCAGAGCTGAATCGATCAATGTAATGATTTGCCTCTGCTTGCATCCCCACAATAACAGCACACATTATGCATCATCGTACAGCAGAGGATCACAGCATGTATTTGTATCTGCTTGGTGACATGATTGCTCTTTGAAGCCTGGACCCCCATGTCACATAGGATGGTATTTCAGGGGCTGGGTTGTATGTGTGAGCATGGGGCCGGTGGCCACACCCTCTCTCTAGTACAGAAACGCGAGGGGGCATGAATGTAGGCTGATCCTAAAGCTCCCAGCTTCAACACCCCTGACACACTTCTTCTTCTCTGCTTCTAGATGAAGCTGACATGCAGAAATCTAGGGTTCCATGAGGGAGGAAGGAGATCAGAGGAGCAGGTATGATTTTGGTTGGGGTCACATATGTGTTAGAAATTTCAAATCCTGATCCGGTTTTGAGCTTTTAAAAAGCTCAAGACCGCATCAGGAAACGCTCCTCATAGGAGCCCATTATAAAAACAATGCAATCCGGTTTCCACATCCGGCTCTGCAGCCTGCATGAAAAATCATGCAGGCTGCAGTATTCAGAGCGGTTGTAACATCTGCAATGCGGTAACCGCATTGCTCGGGATGTGTAATCCTGAGTAATGTGGTTACCATATACTTTGCAAAGTGTTTAATGTGTTAAAAAAAAGCTTTAATATTCATAATAATTGTGCTCATCATGTCTCTATGGGGTGCCCACTTCCCTAGAGACATGCTGCCTACTCAGGTGGGCATGTAATGTGTTAATATCTCATGTACAGTAAGCCGCCTCCTATCGGCTCTGTACAATTTTGTGAATGAAGCCGCGGCTCCACTGACAGCGGTGCGCATACTATACGTAATGTGCGTATAATATGTGCCGCTGTCCGAGGTCCTGAAGGCTTTTACAGTAGATCTATGGTGCTGCGCTACCCCCCTAGAGACATGATGGGCACAAGTATTATGAATATTAAAGCTTTTTTTTAAAGATTTTACAGTTTGCTCATCATTGCGGCAGCAGGGATGAGCAAACTGTACGGTAACCGGATTGCTCCGGTTTACTCATCCGGAGCAATCCGGTTACTGGTTTGTGGCTTCAGCAACATATTCTGCTTGCAAAACGTGTCTGAAGCTAATTGCCTTCACCGCATCCGGATCTGGATGCGGTGAACGCAATTCTCTATTAAGCCTAAGAGATCTATAGATCCTAGAACTGCAGTGTACAGCTCTGTTTCATCATGTAGCAGGACAAGAACTGTACTAAAGTGTTTTCTCTAACTGGAGTTCCCCTTTAATGCACACCTGAAACACACTATTTTTTTGTGTAGCATCATGGGAAAGCCTGAAGAAATCAGCTAAAATATTATGAAGATAATTGTGGGACTTGCACAAGTCTAGTTCATCCTTGGGTGCAATTTACAGATACCTGAGGGTGTGTCGTTCTTCTGTACAAGCAATTATAGGCAAGTACAAACAAGATAGGAATGTGCAGCCATCATATTGCCCAAAAAGGAGATGGGTTCTGTGACCCAGAGATAAATGTGTTTTGGGCCAACATGTTCGTATCAACCGAAGAACAAAACCAAAGACCTTGTGAAGAAGATGGTGAAAGCTGGAAAGAGTGTGTCATTATCAACAGTGAAATGAGTACCATATTGACTCTGCCTTTACTCCAAAAATTTTTGCAAATGCACATAGGAACAAAGACCTAAATTTTTGGAGACATGTCCTGTGGTCTAACGAAACTAAAAGTGAACTGTTTTGCCATAATGACTGCACTTACAAAATAAATGCCATCAAGGGGAAAGAGGATGATGTGGCAATGCTGAAGTAACAGCTCAAAACATCAGCCAGGAAGCTAAAGCATGGGCTGGTGTGGCACAACAAACAACAAAGGAAATTAATACCTCCCTATATAGAAAAGCTGTCAGTGGGAATTCAATCTTACACGCTGACAGCTGCCATCCAAAACATGTTATCCGTAATCTTCCCCTAGGGGAATATATCAGAGCAAAGAGGTCCTGCTCTACCAATACCTCTTTAGAATTGGAAAATAGGCGTATAGACCGACGTCTAAAAAATAGAGGCTATAAAGTATGGATGCTGAACAGGGCACGGAATATCGCTGACACAAGAACAAGGAAGTCTTTACTTGATTCTAAATATAAAAAAGGGAAGGGTGGAAACATCCCAACTTTTTCAACAGAATATACAGTTGACTACCAAGCTATTGTAGCTCTTATGCATAAATTTCTACCTATTTTACATCAGGATCAGAAATTATCCTCAATATTGGGGGAAGGTTATAGATGCTTCCCAAAGAGATCCCGCACCTTGGGTAATATTCTATCACCTAGTACTTTCAAGGAAAAGGAGTCCCAACCCACGTGGTTAAAATATACAGGTACATATAAATGCGGAGGTCGTAGGTGTACACTATGTAATCACATAGAAATAACTGATACATTCTCCAATGCTATTACTAAACAGCAATTTAGAACAAAAATGTACATAAACTGTAATTCAACCCACGTGGTTTATCTTGCTTCGTGCGAGTCATGTGACAAACATTATGTTGGCTGCACAAGTAGGGCCCTGAAAAAACGTATAGGGGAACATATAACGGCAGCAAAACCAAATAATGCAGCCAGTCGTAAAAAACCTCTCAGGACTATCACGACATTTCCTTGAAATACATAGAGGGGATATTAGCGCATTAAAAATCAGGGGGATCGAACGTGTGATGCGACCAAAAAGGGGTGGGGACTGGGAGCGCATATTGCTTTGTCGCGAAGCCCACTGGATATTGTCATTGAATGTACGGTATCCGGAGGGATTGAACTATCGTACGGACATATCCCACTTCTATTAAATTCATCCAATACTGTGACATAAGTAGATATGGACCCTGGATATGACTTAAAAACGTCAAAATTAAAACTGACTCCTATACTCTTTTTGGTCCGGCACTGACTGCTCCTCTTATTTATGGTGCCGCTGATTAGGCTCATGAACCTGACAGCGTCCCGGGGATGGAGAGGGCAGCTACGATTGGGGCAAGCGAGTGTAATGTGATAAGCTGTCCATTTGTTGTTTAATATCTGAATAAATAACCCCTACCCCGCCCCAAAAACTTTATTATAAAAGCTTTATTATATCTTTTGTATTTTAGGTAGATTTATTCAGACATCACCTATAAGAATAATGACTGATGGGAATAATGAATAAGGGGTGTGAAAATGCCCATGCAGAACATTGTGAGATTTAAAAACCATAGCTATCTCTCATATTTACACTCATATACAGTCATGTTCAATCATATTTATAGTTATATGAATATTACTATATAACTATGTTCCATCTTATATGTACTAGCAAACTAATATATGATCTGTTAAATATTGGTCTGGTTGACTATTGTTTGCAATTACTCTGACTGAGTAGAGTAAGACATATGTGTATTTAATTATGGATCTAAAGGAAGGTTCTGTAAAAACGAACCTGATAGAATATAGTACTCAGTCAGTAGTAAGAGATATAAGGCCAACCTGTAAATGTTATTGGTTATATTAGATTTGGTTTTTTCCTGCAAAAATATTTGGAACTTTGACCTGCTCTCTGAAAAAGTTAACTCTTTGATTCTGGAATAATTGTTAAATGATTGCACATGGGTGATGGTAGGGGGTGTGTACATGTAAAGTCTCCTATATATGTGTTGTGCAGACACTGCTGTGTATGCCTATGATTAAGGTGCTCTAACCGAAACGCGTAAGGCGTGGGAAGGGGGCTTGTGTACCCCAGAACTTGTGTTTTATTCGTATGGATGAATAAAGAATTGGAGTTTTAAACCAGAATACCCGGTCTGTGCGGAATTTTTCTATTTACTTCACCTTCCACCCCAGGCCTGTAGGAGGAGCTCCACTTGCTGCCTTTAAGCAAGATCCCCTAAAAATACCGGTGCTGGGGAAGAGTTAGGCAATTCAGTATGGTGTAGAATTGAGGAAGACTAGCTGGTGACGGAGCCACGCTAGGCCCTAACCAGAGGACAGCCTAGCAAGAGTGAGGTACCCGAGAGTGAGGGTCGGAGGCGAGGCTAGCGAGAAAGGAGCAGATTGGGGGCAGAGGAGCCATACAGGTTCACCCCAAGGAAGCAACCCGGACACCAGAGTCTGAGTCTGCTAAGGAGCACTTAGCCCAGCAGAAGAACACCGGTATGACCAAGGACACTTCGGTTTCCCGGGCACCTGTAACAATAACCACTCAAAGAGCCAGGCCCTGCAGGAATCCATCAGGAGTTAGCGGCAACCCAGAGAAGGTTCTTACCCAGGTTCAGAATTACAGAGGAAAGAGAGAGAGATGTACAGGAGGCCAGGCCAGGTTTTATGCAGGTCAGGGCTTCAACACAAGTAAGAGAAGGGAAACGGAGGCCTTACAAGTTACTCGGTAGGGAAATCCTGGAGTGCTTCCCGGCCACCTGGAGTGTACCCTGGACAGTGCCAGTTTAACAACAGTAAAGGTATGGAAAACTACTCCCAGTGTGTGTGTCGGTTCTTACAGCCCTGATCCTGTCCAGCACAGAGACTATAAATTTCTCTCACCTTCATAGCCACCTCCCTGTGCACAAATCCTACCCTACATCACTGCCCCGGGGACCAAGCTCCAACTACGGGGAGCTACAACATCAGGCTGCCAATCCATCATCCCCGGATGTCTGCAGCAGCACTGGTGTCATCTCCAGACAGCGTAGGTGGCATCACAACTTCTTCAATCAAACCCATGTACATAAACCCCCCTTTTCAAAGCGACCCCCAGGGCACGGTCCCGGGCAACAACCGCCTGTGACATCCCCAGTAACCATCACTTGAGATCCGAGTACCCAGAGTACTTTGTGGTGCCCGGAGTAACACAGAATTGAAAAAGATAGGAAAGAAAGAGGAAACGGTATTAGGTGGAAACCCTGGCTGCTACATGTGTAAGTCGGCAAACTGCCTTTGTTGCAAAATCATCGTATCGGGCACCACAGAGTTCCGCTCCCATACCACAGATGAGACCTTTAAAATAAGACACCATTTAGACTGTCAATCCTCATATGTGGTTTACATGCTTTCATGCCCCTGTAATTTGCAATACGAGGGTCGTACAATTCAGTGTGTGCATGCAAGGATGACTAAAGATCGCCAAAACATTAAAAATGGATTCATGCAACATAGCATCTCTAAACATTACTGCCTATGTCACCAAAAGGATCGGAAAAGTCTAAGGCTGTACATAATTGATTCAATCCCTCATACCGTACAGGATAGGTATAATGCCCTCATTAAATAAGAAAGCTATTGGATATACAAGCTGGGTACATTATATCCAGAGAGTCTAAACCTATCCATTGAAAACGTGGCAAAATAATTTTCATGAAAAAGTGATATGTGTACATGATATTATCAGGTTACATGGTTAAATATGCTGATTAATTTGCTCCTTTATTATTATTATATTATTATTATTATTATTATTATTATTATTTATTTTTTATTATTATTATTAACAATAATTTTTTACATATCACAGCTAGAACTATCTTGAAAGTAAGTAAATAATTTATCGTATAATTTTTTTTTTTTTGTATTATTTTTATAATATTTTTGTATTATTTTGTATTAGATTATAGACGTCAGTAGAAGCTTTAGGTGAAAAGAGGGTAAAAGAGAAAATATATATATAAAATTATATATGAGGTATTTTGAGAATTTTTTTGATTTCTTAGATTAATGTGTTTGATATTTTATTGTAGTAGAATAATTGTGCATGATTTTAATTCAGAGTGTTTCTCTTAATGGTTTTACTGATCATATTTTTTATTTTAATTAACAACGTATGAATTGTAGTGTTTTTTTCCCACGATTTTAGGGCGATTCATAGCGTTGTAAACTTTAATCTAATTTATTTATAATTGTTTATGTGCAATATTCTACAGCTTTGGAAGCATGCCATATGCTATAGTGAAGTAAGGGTTAAATGACTTGAAACTAATTGCTTGTCCATGATTGGTTGTGAATTTACTAACATCTATATAATGTCATTCCCTGGTCTTTTGTAACCCCCACCTGATGAAGATGGCGTGCCGCCATTGAACTGCGTTGTGGAATAAAAGCTGAGTGTAATTAATAACCCCCCGGGTCCTCCTGTATGAGCGCTCCTTAAAACACGATTTTTTTTCTGCACATATAATCCCCAGGAGTAGGCTCATGAGGCCCACCAGATTGGTATGACAGGTACATTAGGGGACGACCATACCTGCACATCATGCTAGATGGCATACCTACACCTGAATTGCTGGACACTGGTTCACAGGTGACCACCATCCCCCATATCCTTTACAAACAGATTCTGGTCTGATGCTGAACTTGAACCACCAGATCCTAACCTCACTGTTCATGCTTCAAATGGGTTACCACATAACCTGGTAGGGGTTAGAAAGGTAGCAATAAAAGTAAGGAGGGTAGAGTTACAAGACCGTGGACTCATAGTGGTTGAAACACGCCCTAGTGTAAAGGATCCATACATGATTCTTGGTACAAATGTCATTGGTAATTGTTTGAGTGAAGTGTTGTTCTTGCTCCAACAGATTGCAGATACTGCCTCTACCCGGCAGTGGAGAGTGCTTCAGAAGGAGATCAGAGCCTTCTCGCACCAACAACAGGTAAACCTAACCGGTGGAGAAATTGTTAGTGTAAGGGTAACCAACCCGATTCCCATTGTGGTACCACCATTGAGTGAAATGTTAATCTGGTGTTGAGCCGCAATAGGCTACAGAGGGCAGGACTACCAGGCAGTAGTAGAACCCATGAGCTCAGAAAGTAGGCCTACAATACTGACAGCTAGAGGGGTGCTTGATGTACGCAAGGGAAGGATACCCATACGCATCTTAAACTGTGGAGAAGATAAGGTCAAATTACCCAGATATTCCACAATTGCCAAACTGTACACCGTAGACAGCAATGCAATACATGCAGTGGAACCGTTGACCCCGCCTGACTCAGTGGAGGGTAACAGTTCCAAAGGGCAGTTGAAGGATTGGTGTCAATAGCTGCATGTAGGAACTGAACACACTCCTTCACACCAAAGGCATGGTGTCTACTAGGTGGTACAGGAGTATGAGGAAGTATTCAGTAAACATGCACTTGATTTTGGGGGGATAAAGGGGGTACATCACCACATACCCACAGGAAACCATCCACCCATCAAAGAGCAATATAGACCTATCCCACCAGCTCATTATCAGCGTGCCAAAGAAATGTTACAGGACTTGAAGGACGCAGGGGTCATAAGAGATAGTTGCAGTCCCTGGGCAGCTCCATTAGTCCTAGTTAAAAAGAAAGATGACAGCATGAGAATGTGTGTTGATTACAGACAGGTAAGGCTAGGGTCACACAGCCCAGCCGTTTTTTGCCTGTAAACCATTTTTACTGGAAAAAAAATGTTGTTTTCAAAGTCCCAAAAATGGATCTGTTAACGGATGGTGCACTTAGGTGCACCTGCGTTATTCAAGAACGGCCATCCGGTTTTCCTGGCCTCAAAAAAACGTTGTTAGCAACGTTTTTAGGTGCTGTAAAAAACGGACTGTTTTTTTTCACATGGGGCCCTATGGAAAAATGGATCCGTCTTTTAGAGCATTGTTTATGCCACAAAAAAATTGATCCGTTTTTTTAAAGCATTTTTTATCTAAAAAATGGCAAAATCCCAAAAACATTGAGGGGCACAGGAGGCTTAAAAAGCAGCCTAGGAAAAACGGATTTGGCATGGAAAACACTTCCAAAAATGGATTGCTATGTGTGATCCTAACCTAAATCGCATAACACATAAAGATGCTTACCCGTTACCCCACATAGAAGAGTCACTTGCTGCATTGAAGTCCGCTAATTACTTTTTAACCTTAGATCTCACTATTGGGTACTGGCAGGTCTCCGTTGCACCAGAAGACCGTGAGAAGATGGCATTCACAACACCCTTGGGCCTATGTGAGTTCAACAGCATGCCATTTGGACTCTGTAATGCACCCGGAACATTCCAAAGACTGATGGAGTTTTGCCTGGGACACCAAAACTTCGAGACTGTGCTACTCTACCTGGATGATGTCATAGTGTATTCAAAAACCTATGTAGAACATCTGAAACACCTAGCGGAGGTATTTGAAGCATTGTATAAGTTTGGGATGAAGCTGAAACTGTCAAAATGTCACCTACTAAAGCCAAAACTTCAGTATCTTGGACATATAGTCAGCTCGGTAGGAGTGGCACCAGATCCAGATAAGGTTACCGTCATTAAAGCGAACCTGTCACCCCCTCCAGGCATCTAAAGATAACATAGCCACCTTCTGCAGCACTAAGGCTGCATTCTGACAAGGTGTCTATAGCATTTATGCTCCCTTGATTCACTGAAATAAAGACTTATATAAAATCTGTTTCAAACCAGATCCAAGACCGGGAGGCGGGTTTTCAAGTGTCTATCTCCCTCCTCTGTGGTGTCAGTCATCCCTCTCTGCTCTCTGTGCACCTCCTCCAGGGACATCTCCCTGCACTCAGAGCTGAGCTTTGTCAGCTCTGCTACAACATAGAGCTGCTGGTATAGGAGACCCCACAGTAGTAAATCTTGCAGGAGGACCCTGAGCAGAGAAAGCACTGTCTGCTACATAGCAGCCTTGAGCTAAGCTGTCAGCAGTGCAGCAGAGTTGAGTTTGTGCTTTAGATCAGGGGCTGAGGACAATGCTGCTGGATACAAGAAACTGAAAGTGAAACCTGATCAGCTCAAGGGCTGCTACGTAGCAGGCAGTATCCTCCTGCTAGATTTACTACTGTGGGGTCTCCTATACCAGCAGCTCTATGTTGTAGCAGAGCTGACAAAGCTCTGTAATGCAGGGAGATGGCCCTGGAGGCGGTGCACAGAGAGCAGAGAGGGATGACTGACACCACAGAGGAGGGAGATAGACGCTTGAAAACCCGCCTCCCGGTCTTGGATCTGGTTTGAAACAGAATTTATAAAAGTCTTTATTTCAGTGAATCAAGGGAGCATAAATGCTATAGACACCTTCTGAGACTGCAGCCTCAGTGCTGCAGAAGGTGGCTATGTTATCTTTAGATGCCTGGAGGGGGTGACAGGTTCGCTTTAAAGAATAGCCAAGACCAACCAATGTTAAAGAGGTACATCAGTTCTTGGGGATGGTAGGACACTACAGAAGATTCATCAAGGGGTACACGAAGATGGCAGCACCCTTGCAAGATCTCCTGGTACGCCAGTCCAAGAAAGGCAAGTCCAAAGGTCCTCCATTTAAATGGGGAAAGAAACAAGAAGAATCCCGCAAACAGATGAAAGAGGCCCTAACTGGAGAAGAGATCTTAGCCTACCCTGACTACAATATACCATTCCTGTTATAAACCGATGCCAGCAACGTGAGATTGGGAGCTGTCTTGTTCCAGAGACAAAATGGTAAAGAGAAGGTGATTGCCTATACTATCAGGAAGCTCCGTCCTACAGAAAGGTATCCTGAGAATTACAGTTCCTTCAAGCTGGAATTCCTGGCCATGGTCAGGGCCATCACAGAAAGGTTTAAACACTACCTGGCATCTGCGAAGTTCACTGTCTTCACTGATAACAATCCTCTTAAACACTTGGAAGTTGGGTGCAATGGAACAACGCGGGATGGCCAGGTTGTCCAACTACCATTTCACCATCAAGTTCGGGGCAGGTCATAAGAATGCCAATGCAGATGCTTTATCCAGAATGCCTTGCTTACCTGATGAAGGATAAGATGTGGATGAGCTGGAAGAGATAGAGCTACCTGCATTCCACCATCACAGTGTATCTCAATGTCACCAGGCGTGTAGAAAACGTGGAGAGTTAAACATTAATGCTTTGCCTCACCATGGAATGAAGGAGACCCAAGACAGTAACCCGGCTGTCAGCTTAGTCAGGGAGCTGAAAACTCAAGAACACTCACGTCTTAACCAAGATGCTCTATCAGAAGCATGACACCTGTGGAATGAGAGAAGCAGACTGTTCATCTTTCAAGGCAATTTGTGTCAATGTTACATCTACCCCAGAACATATGAGATGGTCTGGCAAATAGTGGTTCCAAAGAAAGATGTCAAGACGGTGTTGGATGCCTATAACCATAACCAAGGAAAACATTTTGGATGGAAAAAGCTTGAGATGTTGCTAAGAGATCGATTCTATTGAGTTGGCATGAGAGGAGCCATAGAAAGATGGTGTAAACATTGTGGACCATGCAACTTGAGAAGGAAAGATCGTGAGAGTCAAAGAGCACCATTGCAGCCAATTGTGACCAAACAGCCACTTGAGATAGTAGCCTTAGACCACGTGAAGCTAACACCCAGAAGGTCAGGTTACACCTATGCCTTAACCATGGTGGATTACTGCTCAAGATTTCTGGTAGTAGCCCCAGTAAAAGACTTAACTGCGAAGCCAGCAGCAAAAACCTTTCAAACCTACTTCTTTAGATCGCACGGGTATCCAGAGTACGTATTGACTGATCAAGGTGCATCTTTTGAAGCTGAGATATTTCAAGAGTTTTATCATTTATATGGGTGTAAAAGCATCAGAACCACACCTTACCATCTGCAAACCAACGGTATGTGTGAGAAAATGAACAACATTGTCATAGATATTCTGAAGACTTTGCCTTTGGAAGAAAGGAATCAATGGCCAGAGAAATTGCCTGACTTAGTGGACATGTATTATAACATACCTGTAAACTCCACCAATTGCACACCAGCATATCTCATGAGAACAAGACCAGGAAGATTGCCTGTAGATCTTGAAATGGGAATTGTAGTACCAGAAGCAGAATCACCTGAAACAGATTGGGATTCTAACCGCCAAGAACAATACAAAATTGTACAAGCATGTGTAGATAACAGGTTAGAACAAATCAGAGAAAAACAAGAAAGAAATTACAACAAGAGTGCTCAAGCTGAACCTCTGACACCAGGAGAGATAGTACTCAAGAGAAAGAGAAGAACCGATAAGCTAGATGATCAGTGGGAACAAGAACCCTATACTGTGTTACAGTCTAACTTGGACAACAGCAAAACTGGTGTCATCAACAAAGATGGAGGAAAAACTACTGCAACAGTTTCCAGAGACCACCTCAAAGTATATCAAGAACAGTTGAGACCTCAAGAAGAAGAAATACCTTATAAAATTCCTGAAGAAGAAAAGAAAGAAAAGGTATTACATACAGTACTAGAAGACTTTCCTGAAGGCTGGCCTCAATGTGAAGCAGCAGTAATAGTACCTGTAATCCACTTCTTTCAACCAGTTGAAGAACAGAGAAGACTGGAAAACCCTGTCCAGATCCAGGAAGAATCACCTGTTGTAGCAGAACCTAAAGATCCTGCAATCGGTGCATCTGCCAGCTCTGTAGTGAGACTAAAGGTACCATCACACGCGGCAATATTGCTAGGCAATTTCACTGGCAATTTGCTGGTTGCAGAGAAATCATGGACACATTGTTCTATTTTGTTGCTGTGTACAAATGGAACAATGTGTCCATGATTTCACTGCAACCAGCAAATTGTCAGTGAAATTGCTAGCAAAATTGCGGCGCGTGACGGTACTTTTAGGTCTACCCAAAGTATGTACACTTCCACACATCACATAGTGTTGAGTACACCACCTGAGACACCAGTACTATGTAGGTCTTGTCATAGTAACCAAGGTCAACCCCTGTCCGGGTAAGGAGAGTGGGAGTAAGTGTTAATTGATAAAATGAAAGGAGTGTAAATATGAAAATATTTTTAAATATTAGTATACAGAAGGATGGAGGAACTGGGCACAGCCCCATGCACATAAAGTTAGGAAAAGAAAGTGCCTGAGGTGGAGAGGAGGTGTCAGGTCTCTTAAGCTGAGACGCTCACAGGAGAATGTTTATTTTGTATAAGTAAGTTATTGCACATTGAAAAACTTGAAAGACTTTAACCCGTTGAAACCCTGAGCTTACAGAGACTATGTTGCGCCCTGCAACGAGTGCGTCACAGGAAGGTATTGTAATATCTTCCGTCTCAGTGATGACATGGTTAAACCCAGAGCTCCATACACCACACAACACACTAAAGGTAGAGGGCCAATCAGGTCTTGGTAGGAGGAGTGAAAGGTGTAGTGTGTGGGGGAAGTTAGTAACGTAGAGAGAGTGGTTAGAGAGGAGAAGGAAGAAGGAGCAGGGACCTGCACAGTGCCGTGCAGCCCTAAAAAAGTAACTTACCGGCAGGGCACCATCAAGCGGTGACCCAGACCGGAATACGGGCAACTCAGAGCGGGTTCAAGCATACCCGTGCCCAACCTCACTGGACGCCGGGTCCGAGGCGAACAGATGTCTACCACTGTTCTGCAGAAACCGGAGTGAAGGAACAGCTTTTTAGGAGCACCTCACTACAGCCGCAACCTAGCCGTCTTGCCAGCGAGATACCCACCATAGGGAAACAGGCCCCTGTACAGCCGGGAGGCACTCCGGTAGGGAATCCTAAAAAAGTCTTCCCTGTACCTCGAACTACCGCACTAAGGCGACAACGGCAACCAGAATAAAAGTTTAGATAAAGGAGGAACACCGTGGAGCTCTGGACTAAGACCAATCACCGCTGAGACCACCCAGTCCGTTACCTAAAGACTGTATACTGTGTACCACACCAACCGTTACAGTAAAGACCCGTTAGAGGAATCTGGTGTCTGTGCCTTTCTTCAGAACTGTTATTAACTCTGCCCAGCAACTACACGAGCTGCCGTATTCCATTTAGTGCAGCTCCTGGCCCCGGGGACTCCTGCTCATCCTGTGGGGAGCATCCCATCTAGCTGCCGCACATCCCCCGGAGGCCCAAGCAGCGCCGGTGCATTCACCGGACTCCCACAGGTGTCGTCACGACAAACAAGAATCATCCCAATTCTTTTAAATCCCCCTTTTATCTGACCACCGGGCCCCACAGCCTCAGGCACGGAACCGTGATGAGGGAATCATCGCCTGAGACGTGAGCATCCGGCAACGGTGAGTCAACTATATTGTACAGACTCTAACATTTTCCCTGGATTTTCCCTACTTTATTTCAAATTGGACCCAATGTCACAGGACTGGTTGTGACAACAAACTTTTTGCGGCCTGCGGTGGATGGACTAGCACCGTATGGACTACATTTGTTTTTCACCATTTTTCAGTGTTTTTTGTAATTTTTTCGCTTTTGAGACTCTGTTATTATACTTGTTATTGTTATTATTGTTGAAAATGTAAAATTGTTTTCTCCAGTCTGGGAGTACTGAATTCAAGTAGAGGGGAATGTGGCACTCTGCCCTAACAGGTAGCCACAGGAGAACCTAGTGCATGAAGGGATTTACACAACATGTAACCTACACACTCAACACCTTCCACCCCAGGCCTGTAGGGGGAGCTCCACTTGCTGCCTTTAAGAAAGATCCCCTATAAATACTGATGCTGGGGGCGGAGTTAGGCAGTTCAGTACAGAGCAGTACTGAGGAAGACTACCTGGTGACAGAGCCATGCTAGGTCCGAACCAGAGGACCGCCTAGCAAGAGTGAGGTACCCAAGAGTGAGGATCGGAGGCGAGGCTAGCGAGAAAGGAGCAGATTGGGGCAGAGCCATACCGGTTCACCCCAAGGAAGCAACCCGGACACTGCAGTCTGAGTGTGCTAAGGAGCACTTAGCCCAGCAGAAGAACTCCGGTACTGTAAAGGTAATATTAATAACAATATTAATAACAAGTTGCTGCTCCTGACCAAATCAATATAGACCAAGCGCCGGCATTGAAAAGTAGTAGACACCAGACACATAGAGTCAGATGTACACCCTTCCTTGGTCAGACCCAAGCTCCAAGTGTCTGTTTATTATAAGACATTTGGTTTTTACTCAAAAAGGGGCTCGGTCAGCCCTACTCAGATGTATTCATTGGTCCATGGGCAATAAGGGGCTCGGTCAGCCCTACTCAGATGTATTCATTGGTCCGTGGGCAATAAGGGGCTCGGTCAGTCCATGGGCGGATCCATGAGGTCATCAAGGGGTGTGGTCTTGATCGAGTATGTTATTCTGTGATTGGTTCGTCTTGCCTGACCTCCAGCTTCGGTGATTGGTCCGTCTTCTTTGGACTCCATCTTGCTCTCAGCACATGGTGTGATGTGGCAGGAAATGGCAGCCATGTTTAAATCACAACTTATACAATGTAAAATAATACACTATATATATCATTTCTCCCATGCCCTTATGTCTTAGGCTTAATGAAGTATTTTGATCTTAAGGCTCTCCTTAACAGTCCCCCCTAAATACTTTATTAACCAATCCCTACCAGAGCCTGTCACATCTGCCCAATGTGCCTTCAACTCTGCCCGCTAGCTGAGAATTGATAACCATTAAAACCCCCCTTGGTACAGACTTACACAACAAACAATGATAGCTGCAATAATTTAAGATGACAAGGATAACAAAGCCTATCTAATCCAGCCATCTTTTCATTTACAGAAAGTATTGGTCCCGGGGATCTTCTACACCTGATTGTAGAGAGTTCAGTTTCTGTACGGCTGCTGTAACCTCCCGGTGGGACCTGTATTATCTGTAATATTCGTACAATTTTACAAATGCCTCATTATTTTGCTAATACCATGCCCAGGTCTATTCTATTTTGGAGCACCATTATCGATGAAGGGCCCAGTTGGTCTGCTAAACCTTGAAGGTCTTCTGTAGTATAATTGACAAATCTCGGTTAATCATAGATGTAATTGATCTAAAACTGTATTCTTACTTATGGCCACTAGGGGTGAGATAAAGGATTCAAAACCTACTTTAACTTGATCTCTGGATTCAAATACATGCGATATGAACCATTCCTATGAACAGATGTTATGAACAACTCTGGGTATATCAGGAGGTATATAGGATCGCGCTATCCGCATCCTCGGGACTTTCCTACCTGCTTCACCTCAGTTCCCTACCTGGATACCCAGAATTGTATCACAACACTCATGGATGGACATTTCCTTCTCAGGGCCATATTCTACCACCAGAGATTATTTGGTAACATTTTCCCTTTACACATTAACCCGATTACCTTAAAAATAACATAAAATAGCGCTTTTACGGCTATATATACAAGTTATTAGAGTAATGTCAGTTATACTCAGTGTTATCTACCCTTGAACTAATGGTTTGCTCAGGAACGTGAATGTTTCTCCCTCACTGAGTCCTCATTTATATCGTGTTCCTGTAACCATTTTGCCTTAGTTTGGATATTCCATATGTATATCAGACATAACGTGGAGTTATAAGGTCATATATGTGACAGTGTATCACTATGTGGTGTATGTCAGTGACTATATCGGAGTTCATCATCTGCTGGTGGGGAGTCTCCAACAGTTGTCGCATCCTTTTCCCTCAGTCTCCACTGAAGTTGCTGTAATTCAGAGTAGCTGGATCGGCCATCTAATCTCGACTCTCGGCTCACGGCTCTTACTCGCATCTTTTCAGGATCACCCGGTCTCCTGACATGAAACCATGCGCTCCTGAAACTGATTTAGGATCTGGAATTGAAGAACACATCTCTTTATCACACTATTTAATCAATTATTTAAGGCTTGGACATCGCTGGTGATTTCATCTGTGGGGAATAAAACACAAATTCTGAAGAACATTGCCTGTAATTCTCCTTACTTGAAGATAGCAACGCAGTGTTTAACCCTTTCTTAACTGGATACTCATCTCACTGATGCTAATATTGCAGCAGCTATCTATTGACCTGTAGTTCTTAACCCCCTAGGTGAGAGGCTCATCCGGTCCCATTTATTTAATATCAGACTAAACTTTATTACACACTTACTTTATAGAAATTACAACCCTGTTCAAGGTGTTGGATCGAGAATTATCTTATTTTAACTTATTTACTGAGGAGGAAAATTAAACAAAAACAAACATTTCATCTATGTGTTGCCCACCTCCTCTACCTTGCACCTTTAATGTTAATCTCCCATCCATATTGTCCACTGTCTTATGCAAGATACGTATTGTAGAAAGCTGCTGACTCCCAGATACTGTAAAATACCCTTAATGACCTCCACTATAACACACGCAGCTTTACCTCATCAGGAGCCTAATTTCTACATACCACCTTCATCGTGAGCTTCTCAGAAGTAACGTAGTTTCTGCACTGGATCCTGAAAAGAGATTACCGCAACAGACACACCCGCATACACCTAATGTGCAGCTGTCTTTATCATCTATCTGCAATCACTGTAATGGTAGAGTGGACGAGGGGTGCATTCGTGGTTCTGCGGGGTCACTACAGATTCTCTTCCATTGTACCAGTCACACATCGTACAAGACTGGGTGTACCTGGCCACCTGGGTACTGAACCCTGGTGCCACCCAAACCTTGTCCACTAAAACACAGGTAGCAGTTAATGACAAATGAGTCAGTTCTTGGGTTACCTGAGCCATCATTGAGAAGAGAGTCGTGGCAGAGAACGCTTACCGCCTGGTGTCTACAGACCTTCCTCAGCTGCTCCCTGCGTGTTGCACTCCTTTCCATTCGATCACCTGTTTCTGTGGGAGTAAGAACATCAGGAGTGACAGGGGCCCCTGGTGTCAGGGTCTGCCCTGGTGTCAGGGTCTGCCCTGGTGTCAGGGTCTGCACTGGTGTCAGGGTCTGAGACTCTCGACTCTAGGCCTCTTCACAGCTTCTGGCAGCTGCACCTGTGCAGGCATTACCTCTGGCTCAATGAGCGCCAGCTCAGGTGTGAGCTGTACCTGGACTCTGCCAGGCTTATCTGAACACAGGAGAGCCTCCATACAGGCTCATACACTCTCTGCGGTCTCTGTGGGTCTTTATGTGACTCTAGGAAAGATCTGCAGTCTATATACACATTCGGCCATCTTACCCTTTGCCAGCTACCCATTCCAGTGATTGCAGATCCCCATCTACCTCTCATGGCGGTATGTCAAGAGGGAGTGGTTTTGCTTTATTACCTCCTGTTGTGTAATCACAGCACATCCAGTGGTAAAATCCACGAACATCTGTAAAATAACTCAAGATCTGCATTAGTAATGAGCTCATGTGGGACATGTTCATACATATTTGCTCTGTCCTCTATTTAAGACAAAAATATAAAGAAGAGACTTAAATATAAAGACGTTAATAAATTATTAAAACGTTAATAAATTATTAAAACTTTAAAAAACATTGGAAACAGGCACTAACTTTACATCTCACATCTCCCCCCTTTTGGAATCCAATATCCAAAACATATCTGGATTCAAAAATTATGTTGTTAGCTGAATTTCATATTTGGAGCCTGAAAGGATCATGTAAAGGTCCCACTCCCTAGATTATACATAACTATGAATACAATAAGGCGATGTGCACATGATGAACATTACATGTGGGGTGTAAATTTTCTGCATCAAATCTGAATTTCCCGGCAAAAAGAAAACACACGAAATCTGAAAGAACAATAAAAAATGAGATAACGTGCAGAACACTTCTGAAGTCTCAGCAACTTCACTGGTGTCAGAATAAATGTGAAGATGTGTGACAAATTATACAGCAAAAAGCACCTCACTATGTGCACAAAGCCCAAATATTATGTTATGTGTAACTTTAGTCCTGTGGGCTCGTCCACCCCCCTCCAGGTACAGGGCTCTGGCTGCAGGATTGAAAATATATCAGTGCAGAGACATGGAATAGAAATGCAAATCACCTGGAATTGATTTGCTAATTAGGTAAACCCAGCACACTGTTTGTTCCAGTATCTACAGTATCATGAATAAATCTACATTCATGTGAAAAAGGTGTCTTGGGGTTGAAGCAATAAAAATGAAAAACTATTGATAATTACTTTTACCAATTACTTGTACCAATACCCTAAAGTGAGACTATAAAAAATAAAATAAAACATGAACTGGGAAAAATTAGATGTTAAAATGTAGAGGAAAAGATACAATGAAGCATGTGGCCTAGGCATTTTAGGGGGTGGGGTGGTGCCTCTCTGTGGGACTGGCCTGGTTTGCAATCAAGTCTCCTCCCCCGAATTCAAACAATAGCAACAGGCAGGTCATTCACACTTCCTGTTGAAAAGAGAGAGGTCATGGAAATTTCTCTCCTTGGAGCCATAATGATGAATCTCCACATTTTTCCCTTGGATTATCTGTGCACCGTTGGCATTTATTATTATTATTTTTTTTATTTATTTTTTTTCATCTCATCTTTTCTCTGAGGTATGTTATTTGGTCTCCCATGCCAATTATATCTATATTTATTTATTTAATCCCAATTAATACTTCATTAATATATGCATTCACATCTTTTACCTTCCCATGTAGCAATTTCTTATAGCTTTCAGCACATGGTTATATCTGACCAGCACACTGGACTTCTCTGAACAAAGGAACTTATATGTGCCTTATTTTATTCTATTTTTATTATTTATTTTTAATTACCAGTATACTCATGTAATCATTCAATCTCTCTGCATTAACTCATCACATGTCTCTATGTGGGAAGGGGTTGAGGTGGCTACCTTTTCTTTTGGGTCTGAAACTAGCAGTGTGTATACTCAAAACTGGTCAGACAGCGTTTAGTCCTTACACATCACTTCCTGTCTAAGCCTATTGTCCAAACATTCCTTCATTTCTTTGTCTCTAACCATGTGGCCTTCACTCGGCGGCCATCTTTGCATGGACAAAAGTATATTCCCAGATTCTCAATCTGAGGCAATCCTAACCCATCTTTCCCACACATTCTCTTATACTCCAGCATTTCTGTCTTAACACTATTTAAACTCTCATTTCTCTGCTGTCTTACATTTGTTTTAGAATATCTGCTATTTACTTACATATTTTCATTTATGCTCGACAAGTCTCTCATACTTGCCATATGCTAGCATCTTTTAAGGGCACAAAAAACCAAGCACTAGTTACCACAAGGCTCATTTACCAGAGCACATAGCATTACAAAATGGCTGACATCAGAGAGCACATGCCTCCCACAAAATGGTCGCCCCCAGAGGAGGTCTGAGAAGCACCAACAAGATGGCCGCCAACAAAAGAAACATGTGCTCCACCAACAAATTGGCCCCCCAACAAAGAAACATGTGCTCCAGCTTATGGTGGTGGGAATTCACATTGTACAGTTCTATAATACACATAACTTAAACTTTTGTCTTTCTTTTTCCTTTCCTCTAATATCCAATTTTCTCTATACAAACTGTAAGAGACTCTTTCCCATGCCCCTAGCAGTATATAACAATCCATTACCTTCCAAAACACCTTGTCTCTCTTTTAACCCAATCTTCACTGCACTTCTGCCATTCCACACAACTTCATAAGCTATGTGCAGCATTTAACATAACTTTTCCCTTCACGAGTCACCAGTAATGTACACAGATCTATCTTGCCATCTGAATTAGGCTTAGGGCCTATGCGACACAACAGCATTAACTTCTCCATCTTTCTCTATATAGAATAAACAAACACTTAAGACTGGGGAGATGACAAACCTGGCACAAGACCTTCACAGCCGTCTACCCTTCCTATCTGTCCCTGTCTGATTTCCGTGTTCTGTAGACTACTATCAGGGCATGTACTGAGTCAAGTTACTCTAAGTAACATGCCCCTATGGGAGTCCAGTTACTCGACCTATTCTCTCCAGAACCAAAAATCATATATTATCAGGCTATGAACTGAGTCAAGTTACTCTAAGTTACATGCCCCTATGGGAGTCCAGTTACTCGACCTATTGCAGCACAGGTGACCACTTTGATCTATCCCATCTCCAGACACTGCTCAAAAACCCTCTTTCCTACCAGTCATCTCCCCTCCACACATATAACAGGCCGCAGCAACTTAGCATGACGGTTCTTCCGCAATTAAATGGCCAAACAGCGGAGATTACCCCATCTGCCGTCTTCAGAGACCCTAAAAGACCGGACGCGGTCAGGCAATCTGCACAGGGTACCCCGAAAAACAGGTAAAGTCAACAGATTATAATAAAATCAGCAGACTTACCGTTTTTGTTAGGGAGGTGATCAGTCTCCTGGCTCGGGGTACTCAGTGCGTCCTGCCGTCTCCTTCACCGGTCATTCAAGGTTTGGGGATTCTCCAATACTGTTGCCCCACGTTGGGCGCCAAATTGTAAAGGTAATATTAATAACAATATTAATAACAAGTTGCTGCTCCTGACCAAATCAATATAGACCAAGCGCCGGCATTGAAAAGTAGTAGACACCAGACACATAGAGTCAGATGTACACCCTTCCTTGGTCAGACCCAAGCTCCAAGTGTCTGTTTATTATAAGACATTTGGTTTTTACTCAAAAAGGGGCTCGGTCAGCCCTACTCAGATGTATTCATTGGTCCATGGGCAATAAGGGGCTCGGTCAGCCCTACTCAGATGTATTCATTGGTCCGTGGGCAATAAGGGGCTCGGTCAGTCCATGGGCGGATCCATGAGGTCATCAAGGGGTGTGGTCTTGATCGAGTATGTTATTCTGTGATTGGTTCGTCTTGCCTGACCTCCAGCTTCGGTGATTGGTCCGTCTTCTTTGGACTCCATCTTGCTCTCAGCACATGGTGTGATGTGGCAGGAAATGGCAGCCATGTTTAAATCACAACTTATACAATGTAAAATAATACACTATATATATCATTTCTCCCATGCCCTTATGTCTTAGGCTTAATGAAGTATTTTGATCTTAAGGCTCTCCTTAACAGTACGACCAAGGAGACTTCGGTTTCCCGGTCACCTGTAACAATAACGACTCAAAGAGCCAGAACCCGCAGGAATCCATCAGGAGTTAGCGGCAATCCAGAGAAAGTTCTTACCCAGGTTCACAATTACATAGGAAAGAGAGAGAGATGCACAGGAGGCCAGGCCAGGTTTTATGCAGGTCAGGGTTTCAACACAAGTAAGGGAAGGGACACGGAGGCCTTACAAATCACTCGGTGTGGAAATCCTGGAGTGCTTCCCGGCCACCTGGAGTGTACCCTGGACAGTGCTGGTTTAACAACAGTAAAGGTACGGAAAACTACTCCCAGTGTGTGTGTCGGCTCTTACAGCCCTGATCCTGTCCAGCACAGAGACTGTAAATATCTCTCACCTTCAGAGCCACCTCCCCTATGCCCAAATCACCCTACATCACTGCCCTGGGGGCCCCGCTCCACCTATGGGGAGCTACACCATCAGGCTGCCAATCCATCATCCCCCGAGGGCTGCAGCAGCGCTGGTATCATCACCACACACAGTAGGTGGCATCACGACTTCTTCAAACCAACGCTCGGGATCCGAGTACCCCAGCCTTGGGGTGGGTCACTGGTATGGGCCTTCCAAATGGACAATGGCCCAAAGCATACTGCCAAACTGGTTACAAAGTGGCTTAAGGATAACAAAGTCAATGTTTTGACGTGTCCATCACAAAGCTCTGATCTCAAGACTATTGAAAATTTATGGGTAAAGCTGAAAAGGCAGGAGTGAGCAAGGTGACCTACAAACATGGCTCAGTTACACCTGTTCTGTCAGAAAGAATAGGCCCAAATTCCTACCAACAGTTGTTTAGAAGCTTGTGAAAGGATATTCAAAATGTCTGAGCCAAGTCATACATTTTAAGAGGAATAGTATCAAATACTAATGAAATGTATGTAAACTTGTGACATTGCAGAAAGTAATAAAAATGCCTTAAAACATTCTCTCTTTCATTATTCTGGAATTTGGCAAATATTAAAAATTATGGTAATCCTAATTGACTAAAAATGGGAAAGGTGTATTCTGATTTCATGTCAGATAGTAACAAGAACATGCATATACGTCTTTTCATCTAGCGCATATACCGTATATACTCGTGTATAAGCCGAGTTTTTCAGCCCAAAATTTGGGCTGAAAAGTCCCCCCCTCGGCTTATACATGGGTCAATACGGTACTTGGTCGCCCCCAAATGCTGGCACTCGCCCCCCCTCTGTTGTAAGGCCTTCCCCCCGCTGCTTAACTTACCATCCCTGGTCTTCTGCACCGCCGGTCTTCTGTGCTCCGTCCTCCATGCTCCCGTCCGGCTGCATCCGGGATCCCCGGCCATCGCAGTAACGATGACGTCATCATGCCCCCGGATGCAGCCAGACAGGAGCATGGAGGACAGAGCACAGAAGACCGGCGTGGTGCAGAAGACCGGGAATGGTAAGTTAAGCAGCGGGGGTGGGGGGGGGCTTACAACAGAGGGGGGGCGAGTGCCAGCATTTGGGGGCCTGTACACCACTAGGGCTGTTGTATACCACTGGGGCTGCTATACACCACTGGGGCTGCTGTATACCACACCACTGGGCAGTGGGGCTGCTGTATACCACTGGGGCTGCTATATACCACTGGGGCTCCTGTATACCACTGGGGCTGCTATATACCACTGGGGCTGCTGTATACCACACCACTGGGGCTGCTGTATACCACTGGGGCTGCTGTATATACTGCTGGGGCCTGTATATACCACTGGGGAGGCTGCTGTATACTACCACTGGGGAGGCCTGTATACCACTGGGGGGGCTGTATACCTGTGCTGGGGTCCTCCCTCGGCTTATACACGAGTGAATAGGTTTTCCCAGGTTTTGGGGGGCAAAAGTAGGGGGGTCGGCTTATACACGGGTCGGCTTATACACGAGTATATACGGTAAACGTCTCGTTTCAACTGTATAGCTTTGGGTTTGACACAGTAAAGGTCTTCTTGTGTTGGTATGAGACCTGTTACAAGTAGGAAGGGGGCTGTCTGTCTGACTTAGCTATTAAAATTATCCGGCCAGTCTTAACCCTTCATGCACATCAATGATCACTTGCCGACATGGAAGGGAGCATCCTGGGATAGAACATGACCGGTGATGTGTAGAAGGGGGCTGGTTTACTGGCTTATTTAGTTAAGCCAACCTCCTCTTTCATGAATAACACATATATGGAGAATGTGGCTAGTTTAGGAAGTGAAATGAGCCAGATAGTCAGACAACTCCTGCCATAAAAATCACTGGTCAGGTGGTGACACTGAAAGTTTCCTTCTTTGTCCATCTCACAATCACCCCTTTAAGTAAATTGGGAAAATAGGGTAAGTAGTAGCAGCACATTTGTATTTGGGTGACGGGTAGATTATTTGTATTCTTGTCCAGGTAAAGTATATTTTGTAATCTGTTTTTTTGCCCTTCTGCCTGAAAAAAAATCACTTTTCCTTTAAGTATATTATGTAGTGCAGAATTCAGGCTCAGCGTAATAAACTATCAGGTATCACAGCCATTATATCGTTACTAGCTTTATGCACCGGGGCATTGGACGTGTTGCCTGACGTGACATTTTCAAGGTCCTGTTTTGTGAAATAACAAGCACAAAGCTTTTTGTCGCTGACACAATATAACAGTATGCGAGTCTTTTTGAACTAGGACTGCCGCATTAAGTAATATATTATCACTTCTCACAAACAAATGAACTTTTCTTTCAAAAACCTGAAAGAAACAGACTTGTCATAACTATGGTTTCCTGATGAGAACAAGGATCCTTTGCGGTTTTCAACAAATATTATTCTTACCAGCAGGAAAATATCTTCAAGGGATGTTGGAAATGAGATTTCAAAACCACAAGGGCTTTTTGTGTGCACTACAAATACACAGTACAGTCGCTGATGTATATCCCCAGCAACGCGGCCTCATATATGGACATGTGTCATGTGAATTCTATATCAACATTGCCGACTTCTTCCATATTACAAAACCTTGGGGGGGGGCATAATTTGTACAGAAATGTTAGATGTAAAAAGTATCTGAAAAGCCAATTGTGGACTCCTAAAATAAAGCTAAACATATATATATATATATATATGTACATATATATATATATATATGTACTATATATTATATTTTTTTCTCATATATAGAGCCATTGATTCCACAATGCTTAACATACATTATCATCCCTGTCTCCATTGAGGCTCACAATGTATATTCCCTATCAGCATATGCATGTCTTTGGAATGCGGGAGGAAACTTAGTGGGATTTCAACCCAACACCCCCAGCGCTGCAAACCACTGAGCCACTATGCTGCACATACATACATATATATGTATATATACTGTATACTGTTTATATATATTCCATATATACACTGCTAAGAAAAATAAAAGTAACACAAAATTCCACATACTAGATCTCAATGAATGAATGAATGAAATATTCCAACTGCAAATATTTATTCATTACAGAGTAGGATTTGTTGAGGACAGTAAAACATAAGAATGATCAATGTAATTCAAAATTAATACCTCATGTAGGTCTGGGTTTAGAATAATGCTCAAAATGAAAGTGAAATCTCAAATTACAGGCTGATCCTACATAAGTGGAAATGTCTCAAGACAAGGAAATGAGGCTCAGTAGTGTGTGGCCTCCACATGCCTGTATGACCTCTATACAATATCTGGGTATGCTCCTGATGATGCAGCACATGTTCTCCTGAGAGATCTCCCCAGGACCTGGATTATAGCATTTGTCACTACTGGATAGTCTGGGGTGCACCATGGCATTGGTGGATGGAAAGAGACATAATGTCCCAGATATGACAGATTGAATTTATGCATGAGGAATGGGCAGGCCAGTCTATCCTCATCATGCAGGAACTACAGACACACCAGCAATATGAGGTCTAGCATTGCCGTGCATCAGAAGGAATCCAGGGCATACGGCACCTGCATATGGTCTCACAATGGGTCTGAGGATTTCATCCCGGCACCTAATGGCAGTCAGGGTACCTCTGGCTAGCACATAGAGGGCTGTGCGGCTCTCCAAAGAAAGACCTCATCACAGCATTACTGACCCACTGCATAACCGGTCATGCTGGAGGGGATGTTGAAGGCAGCAGAACATTCTCCATGGTGTCTCCAGACTCTGTCACATCTGTTACATGTGCTCAATGTGAACCTGCTCTCATCTATGAAGAGCTCAGGGCGCCAATGTCAAATCTGCCCATCTTGGTTTTCTCAGACAAATGTCAATTGGTTTGGGTTCTAAGCTCAACACCCACTTGTGGATTTCAGACACTCATACTACCCCCATGGAGTCTGTGTCTGGCCTGCTGGAGATCATTTTGCAGGGCTCTGGCACTGCTTCCCCTGTTCTTCTTGCACAATAAAGAGGTAGTGGTCCTTCTACTTGGTAGTAGTAGTAGTAGTGGCCCACCTACGACCCTCTCCGCAGATCTTGGTGTAGTGGCCTGTCTCCTGGTATCTGCTTCATGTTCTGCACTAACCTTCTTGCATAGCTTTACATTGATGTGCCATCCTGGATAAGGCTGGGGTCACACATAGAAACCCGTTTTTGGAAGTGATTTCCATGACCAATCTGTTTTTTTTTTGGGTGCTTTTTGAGCCTCCTGTACTTCTGAACGTTTTTGGACTTAGTCATTTTTTGACCAAAATTCTTGAAAAAACAGATCCGTTTTTCCCGTAGGGCCCATGTTAAAATTTTTTTTTTTTTTTAAAAACGGACCCCACAAACGTTGCTAGCAACGTTTTTGGCCCAAAAACGTACCTAGCAATGTTTTTAGGTGCAGAAAAAAATGGATAGGGTGTTTATTACATCTAATCCGTTTTTCTATCAGTTTTTGGACTTAGAAACAAAAAATGCTAAAAATGAAGCAAAAAACGGACCATAAGCCATGTGTGACCCTAGCCTAATCCATCTTTCTATCAGTTTTTGGACTTAGACAAAAAAAAAAACATCTGAGGCAAAAAACGGACCAAGGGCTTATGTGTGACCCTAGCCTTAGCTGCACTACCTGAGCAACGTCTGTGGGCTGTAGACACCATCTCATGCTACCTCTAGGGGTGAAAACAATGACAGAAAGCAAAATGGCCAAAACAACAGCCAAAAAGGCTGAGAACAGAGAAGTGGGCTGCAGAACCTCTGCTTTATAGGGGGTGTCCTGCTAATATCCAATCATTTATACCTGTTATCTGTACAACAGCAGGAGAATTTGATTCACAATCAGTGTTGCTTCATAACTGGACAGGTTGATTTCACAGAAGTGTGATTGACTTGTAGTTATATTGTGTTGTTTAAGTGTTACCTTTATTTCCTATCAAAGAAAAACTTTTGTTAGAAAACTACTCCTTAAGCCGTACATTAATACTTGTGCATGCATGAAGTTGTATTATTGTACTTGCTCCAAAGTTAGCTCCAAATGTGGTTTTCCTCTTCGGGACCTTTGGACTCTATTATTGGATATCTTTTATACATGATTTGTGAAAAAAAATTCCATGAGCTTTTTATAGGAACCTGCAATGTTCTTTGTCCTTCACTAGATGTCAGTAAAGACAAACGCGAAGTCATGCTGAAAATAGTAATAGAACGATTTCATGTAACCAATAGATATTTCTTCCATAAAAATAATATACAGTTGTGTTCAAAATAATAGCAGTGTGTTCAAAAACATGATTTAAGCCCAAAATGTTTATAGCAGTTTTTTCCCCATGCATTGGGCACATTGCACACTGTTTTCTCAATCAAAACATGAAGAGAAATGTATATAATTTATAGCTACCTTACAGAAAATAACAAAAAATTAACATTGGGCTGTTCATAAAAAAAAAAAAATAGCAGTGTCTGCATTTATTTTAACAAACAAAAAATATGTACTCTTTGTGTACTCGGATCCCGGGCGTTGATTAAAGGTGCTGTCAGTAGTGGCCAGTGCCTGGTCCGTTGGCCGTGGTGGTCACTAAACTATGTGTAAAAAGAAAATAATAAAGTAAAGTATTTGTGATGCTCACAGGCTTTACGAGAGTTCTCCTTAATAGTGATGAGCGAGCATGCTCACCACTACTCGGTACTCGCACGAGTATCACTGTACTCGGGCTACTCGGCGAGCACCGAGTAATCTCGCGATACTCGTGCTGTGCTCGTGGTCGTCATCTCTGCATGTTGGCGCTCTTTTGAGAGCCAGCCCACATGCAGGGATTGGCTGGCAGACCACTGCAATGCCACAGCCCTGTTAGTTGTGGCATAGCAGTGATTGGCCGCCCTGCACAGCGTGACCGAGCCTTTATAACTCCCGGCGCGCTGTGCTCGGCACACAGCCATCCAGACAGTGAGTGTAGGGAGAGTGTCTGCTGCTGCTTAGGGACAGATTTGCGGCCCGTATAGGTAGATCCAGAGCAGGGCTGCAAACTGCTGCTGACCACAACAGTCCTTCTCAGGACTAATCTAGGAGGATATAGGCAGGGTGATCCAGATCGGAGTCCAAGCTTTCCAGTGACCAGAACAGTCCTTCTCAGGACTAATCTAGGAGGATATAGGCAGGGTGATACAGATCGGAATCCAAGCTTTTCTGTGACCATTAGAGTCACCAGACTGTTGTACTTACTACCTTAATACAGGTTAGGGACTAAAATCCTCTCCTGACACCATTACAGTCACCAGACTGTTGTACTTACTACCTTGATACAGGTTAGGGACTAAAATCCTCTCCTGACACCATTACAGTCACCAGACTGTTGTACTTACTACCTTGATACAGGTTAGGGACTAAAATCCTCTTCTGAAACCATTACAGTCACCAGACTGTTGTAATTACTACCTTCATACAGGTTAGGGACTAAAATCCAAATCTCTTGTGATCTCAAAAGTCACCAGACTGGTGTATGTACTACCTTGATACAGGTTAGGGACTAAAATCCTAATCTCCTGTGATCTGACCAGTCACCAGACTGGTGTACGTCATACCTTGACACAGGTTAGGGACTAAAATCCTAATCTCCTGTCACCATTACAGTCACCAGACTGTTGTAATTACTACCTTGATACAGGTAAGGGACTAAAATCCTAATCTCTTGTGATCTGAACAGTCACCAGACTGGTGTACGTACTACCTTGATACAGGTTAGGGACTAAAATCCTAGTCTCCTGTGATCTGACCAGTCACCAGACTGGTGTACGTCATACCTTGATACAGGTTAGGGCCTAAAATCCTAATCTCCTGTAACCATTACAGTCACCAGACTGGTGTAATTACTATTTTGATACAGGATAGGGACCAAAATCCTAATCTCCTGTCACCATTACAGTCACCAGACTGTTGTACTTACTACCTTGATACAGGTTAGGGACTAAAATCCTCTCCTGACACCAATACAGTCACCAGACTGTTGTACTTACTACCTTGATACAGGTTAGGGACTAAAATCCTCTCCTGACACCATTACAGTCACCAGACCGTTGTACTTACTACCTTGATACAGGTTAGGGACTAAAATCCTCTCCTGAAACCATTACAGTCACCAGACTGTTGTAATTACTACCTTCATACAGGTTAGGGACTAAAATCCTAATCTCTTGTGATCTGAACAGTCACCAGACTGGTGTAGGTACTACCTTGATACAGGTTAGGGACTAAAATCCTAATCTCCTGTGATCTGACCAGTCACCAGACTGGTGTACGTCATACATTGATACAGGTTAGGGCCTAAAATCCTACTCTCCTGTCACCATTACAGTCACCAGACTGGTGTAATTACTACCATGATACAGGTTAGGGACTAAAATCCTAATCTCCTGTGATCTGACCAGTCACCAGACTGGTGTACGTCATACCTTGATACAGGTTAGGGTCTAAAATCCTAATCTCCTGTCACCATTGCAGTCACCAGACTGGTGTAATTACTACCTTGATACAGGTTAGGGACTAAAATCCTAATCTCCTGTGACCATTACAGTCACCAGACTGTTGTACTTACTACCTTGATACAGGTTAGGGACTAAAATCCTCTCCTGACACCATTACAGTCACCAGACTGTTGTACTTACTACCTTGATACAGGTTAGGGACTAAAGTCCTCTCCTCACACCATTACAGTCACCAGACTGTTGTACTTACTACCTTGATACAGGTTAGGGACTAAAATCCTCTCCTGAAACCATTACAGTCACCAGACTGTTGTAATTACTACCTTCATACAGGTTAGGGACTAAAATCCTAATCTCTTGTGATCTGAACAGTCACCAGACTGGTGTACGTACTACCTTGATACAGGTTAGGGACTAAAATCCTAATCTCCTGTGATCTGACCAGTCACCAGACTGGTGTACGTCATACCTTGATACAGGTTAGGGACTAAAATCCTAATCTTCTGTGATCTGACCAGTCATTAGACTGGTGTACAACTGCAAAAAATTAGAGAGAGGGGGAGCGCACTAAGGCGGTAAATGAGGGACACCGGCGTGTTATTAACAAAGGTAATCCACTCACCTGGTATGGTTGTGAGAGTCACAACCACCTGTAGAAGTTTTGGCCGCTGCAGATCCCGGGGTGCAGATACATACAGTATAGGAGAAAAGGAGCCGGGTTTGTCCGCGCTAGACCACAGGGAAAACCGAGGATGCAAGCAAACCTTTATTTACACTCAAGCCAACGCGTTTCATGGCCACCTGGCCACTTCATCAGGGCAGTAATGTTACTGCCCTGATGAAGTGGCCAGGTGGCCATGAAACGCGTTGGCTTGAGTGTAAATAAAGGTTTGCTTGCATCCTCGGTTTTCCCTGTGGTCTAGCACGGACAAACCCCGGCTCCTTTTCTCCTATACTGTATGTAGACTGGTGTACGTCATACCTTGATACAGGTTAGGGCCTAAAATCCTAATCTCCTGTCACCATTACAGTCACCAGACTGGTGTAATTACTACCTTGATACAGGTTAGGGACTAAAATCCTAATCTCCTGTGATCTGACCAGTCACCAGACTGGTGTATGTACCTTGATACAGGTTAGGGCCTAAAATCCTAATCTCCTGTCACCATTACAGTCACCAGACTGGTGTAATTACTACCTTGATACAGGTTAGGGACTAAAATCCTAATCTCCTGTGATCTGACCAGTCACCAGACTGGTGTACGTCATACCTTGATACAGGTTAGGGCCTAAAATCCTAATCTCCTGTCACCATTACAGTCACCAGACTGGTGTAATTACTACCTTGATACAGGTTAGGGACTAAAATCCTAATCTCCTGTGAACTGACCAGTCACCAGACTGGTGTAATTACTACCTTCATACAGGTTAGGGACTAAAATCCTAATCTCCTGTGATCTGACCAGTCACCAGACTGGTGTACGTCATACCTTGATACAGGTTAGGGCCTAAAATCCTAATCTCCTGTCACCATTACAGTCACCAGACTGGTGTACGTCATACCTTGATACAGGTTAGGGACTAAAATCCTAATCTCCTGTGAGCTGACCAGTCACCAGACTGGTGTACGTCATACCTTGATACAGGTAAGGGCCTAAAATCCTAATCTCCTGTCACCATTACAGTCACCAGACTGGTGAAATTGCTACCTTGATACAGGTTAGGGACTAAAATCCTAATCTCCTTTGACCATTACAGTCACCAGACTGTTGTAATTACTACCTTGATACAGGTTAGGGACTAAAATCCTAATCTCTTGTGATCTGAACAGTCACCAGACTGGTGTACGTACTACCTTGATACAGGTTAGGGACTAAAATCCTAATCTCCTGTGATCTGACCAGTCACCAGACTGGTGTACGTCATACATTGATACAGGTTAGGGCCTAAAATCCTAATCTCCTGTCACCATTACAGTCACCAGACTGGTGTAATTACTACCTTGATACAGGTTAGGGACTAAAATCCTAATCTCCTGTGATCTGACCAGTCACCAGACTGGTGTACGTCATACTTTGATACAGGTTAAGGCCTAAAATCCTAATCTCCTGTCACCATTACAGTCACCAAACTGGTGTAATTACTACCTTCATACAGGTTAGGGACTAAAATCCTAATCTCCTGTGATCTGACCAGTCACCAGACTGGTGTACGTCATACCTTGATACAGGTTAGGGCCTAAAATCCTAATCTCCTGTCACCATTACAGTCACCAGACTGGTGTAATTACTACCTTGATACAGGTTAGGGACTAAAATCCTAATCTCCTGTGACCATTACAGTCACCAGACTGTTTTAATTACTACCTTGATACAGGTTAGGGACTAAAATCCTAATCTCTTGTGATCTGAACAGTCACCAGACTGGTGTACGTACTACCTTGATACAGGTTAGGGACGAAAATCCTAATCTCCTGTGATCTGACCAGTCACCAGACTGGTGTACGTCATACCTTGATACAGGTTAGGGACTAAAATCCTAATCTCCTGTCATTATTACAGTCACCAGACTTGTGTAATTACTGCCTTGATACAGGTTAGGGACTAAAATCCTAATCTCCTGTGACCATTACAGTCACCAGACTGGTGTACGTATTACCTTGATACAGGTTAGGGACGAAAATCCTAATCTCCTGTTATCTGACCAGTCACCAGACTGGTGTACGTCATACCTTGATACAGGTTAGGGACTAAAATCCTAATTCCTGTCACCATTACAGTCACCAGACTGGTGTAATTACTACCTTGATACAGGTTAGGGACTTAAATCCTAATCTCCTGTGACCATTACAGTCACCTGACTGTTGTAATTACTACCTTGATACAGGTTAGGGACTAAAATCCTAATCTCTTGTGATCTGACCAGTCACCAGACTGGTGTACGTCATACCTTGATACAGGTTAGGGCCTAAAATCCTAATCTCCTGTCACCATTACAGTCACCAGACTGGTGTAATTACTACCTTCATACAGGTTAGGGACTAAAATCCTAATCTCCTGTGATCTGACCAGTCACCAGACTGGTGTACGTCATACCTTGATACAGGTTAGGGCCTAAAATCTTAATCTCCTGTCACCATTACAGTCACCAGACTGGTGTAATTACTACCTTCATACAGGTTAGGGACTAAAATCCTAATCTCCTGTGATCTGACCAGTCACCAGACTGGTGTACGTCATACCTTGATACAGTTTACGGCCTAAAATCCTAATCTCCTGTCACCATTACAGTCACCAGACTGGTGTAATTACTACCTTGATACAGGTTAGGGACTAAAATCCTAATCTCCTGTGACCATTACAGTCACCAGACTGTTGTAATTACTACCTTGATACATGTTAGGGACTAAAATCCTAATCTCTTGTGATCTGAACAGTCACCAGACTGGTGTACGTACTACCTTGATACAGGTTAGGGACGAAAATCCTAATCTCCTGTGATCTGACCAGTCTCAGACTGGTGTACGTCATACCTTGATACAGGTTAGGGACTAAAATCCTAATCTCCTGTCACCATTACAGTCACCAGACTGGTGTAATTACTACCTTGATACAGGTTAGGGACTAAAATCGTCTCCTGAAACCATTACATTCACCAGACTGTTGTACTTACTACCTTGATACAGGTTAGGGACTAAAATCCTAATCTTCTGTGATCTGACCAGTCATTAGACTGGTGTACGTACTACCTTGATACAGGTTAGGGACTAAAATCCTAATCTTCTGTGATCTGACCAGTCATTAGACTGGTGTACAACTGCAAAAAATTAGAGAGAGGGGGAGCGCACTAAGGCGGTAAATGAGGGACACCGGCGTGTTATTAACAAAGGTAATCCACTCACCTGGTATGGATGTGAGAGTCACAACCACCTGTAGAAGTTTTGGCCGCTGCAGATCCCGGGGTGCAGATACATACAGTATAGGAGAAAAGGAGCCGGGTTTGTCCGCGCTAGACCACAGGGAGAACCGAGGATGCAAGCAAACCTTTATTTACACTCAAGCCAACGCGTTTCATGGCCACCTGGCCACTTCATCAGGGCAGTAACTGATGAAGTGGCCAGGTGGCCATGAAACGCGTTGGCTTGAGTGTAAATAAAGGTTTGCTTGCATCCTCGGTTTTCCCTGTGGTCTAGCGCGGACAAACCCGGCTCCTTTTCTCCTATACTGTATGTAGACTGGTGTACGTCATACCTTGATACAGGTTAGGGCCTAAAATCCTAATCTCTTGTGATCTGAACAGTCACCAGACTGGTGTACGTCATACTTTGATACAGGTTAAGGCCTAAAATCCTAATCTCCTGTCACCATTACAGTCACCAAACTGGTGTAATTACTACCTTCATACAGGTTAGGGACTAAAATCCTAATCTCCTGTGATCTGACCAGTCACCAGACTGGTGTACGTCATACCTTGATACAGGTTAGGGTCTAAAATCCTAATCTCCTGTCACCATTACAGTCACCAGACTGGTGTAATTACTACCTTGATACAGGTTAGGGACTAAAATCCTAATCTCCTGTGACCATTACAGTCACCAGATTGTTTTAATTACTACCTTGATACAGGTTAGGGACTAAAATCCTAATCTCTTGTGATCTGAACAGTCACCAGACTGGTGTACGTACTACTTTGATACAGGTTAGGGACGAAAATCCTAATCTCCTGTGATCTGACCAGTCACCAGACTGGTGTACGTCATACCTTGATACAGGTTAGGGACTAAAATCCTAATCTCCTGTCACCATTACAGTCACCAGACTGGTGTAATTACTACCTTGATACAGGTTAGGGACTAAAATCCTAATCTCCTGTGACCATTACAGTCACCAGACTGTTGTAATTACTACCTTCATACAGGTTAGGGACTAAAATCCTAATCTCTTGTGATCTGAACAGTCACCAGACTGGTGTACGTACTACCTTGATACAGGTTAGGGACTAAAATCCTAATCTCCTGTCACCATTGCAGTCACCAGACTGGTGTAATTACTGCCTTGATACAGGTTAGGGACTAAAATCCTAATCTCCTGTGACCATTACAGTCACCAGACTGTTGTAATTACTACCTTGATACAGGTTAGGGACTAAAATCCTAATCTCTTGTGATCTGAACAGTCACCAGACTGGTGTACGTATTACCTTGATACAGGTTAGGGACGAAAATCCTAATCTCCTGTTATCTGACCAGTCACCAGACTGGTGTACGTCATACCTTGATACAGGTTAGGGACTAAAATCCTAATCTCCTGTCACCATTACAGTCACCAGACTGGTGTAATTACTACCTTGATACAGGTTAGGGACTAAAATCCTAATCTCCTGTGACCATTACAGTCACCTGACTGTTGTAATTACTACCTTGATACAGGTTAGGGAGTAAAATCCTAATCTCTTGTGATCTGACCTGTCACCAGACTGGTGTACGTCATACCTTGATACAGGTTAGGGCCTAAAATCCTAATCTCCTGTCACCATTACAGTCACCAGACTGGTGTAATTACTACCTTCATACAGGTTAGGGACTAAAATCCTAATCTCCTGTGATCTGACCAGTCACCAGACTGGTGTACTTCATACCTTGATACAGGTTAGGGCCTAAAATCTTAATCTCCTGTCACCATTACAGTCACCAGACTGGTGTAATTACTACCTTCATACAGGTTAGGGACTAAAATCCTAATCTCCTGTGATCTGACCAGTCACCAGACTGGTGTACGTCATACCTTGATACAGTTTACGGCCTAAAATCCTAATCTCCTGTCACCATTACAGTCACCAGACTGGTGTAATTACTACCTTGATACAGGTTAGGGACTAAAATCCTAATCTCTTGTGATCTGAACAGTCACCAGACTGGTGTACGTACTACCTTGATACAGGTTAGGGACGAAAATCCTAATCTCCTGTGATCTGACCAGTCTCAGACTGGTGTACGTCATACCTTGATACAGGTTAGGGACTAAAATCCTAATCTCCTGTCACCATTACAGTCACCAGACTGGTGTAATTACTACCTTGATACAGGTTAGGGACTAAAATCCTCTCCTGAAACCATTACATTCACCAGACTGTTGTACTTACTACCTTGATACAGGTTAGGGACTAAAATCCTAATTTCTTGTGATCTGAACAGTCACCAGACTGGTGTATGTACTACCTTGATACAGGTTAGGGACTAAAATCCTAATCTTCTGTGATCTGACCAGTCATTAGACTGGTGTACAACTGCAAAAAATTAGAGAGAGGGGGAGCGCACTAAGGCGGTAAATGAGGGACACCGGCGTGTTATTAACAAAGGTAATCCACTCACCTGGTATGGATGTGAGAGTCACAACCACCTGTAGAAGTTTTGGCCGCTGCAGATCCCGGGGTGCAGATACATACAGTATAGGAGAAAAGGAGCCGGGTTGTCCGCGCTAGACCACAGGGAAAACCGAGGATGCAAGCAAACCTTTATTTACACTCAAGCCAACGCGTTTCATGGCCACCTGGCCACTTCATCAGGGCAGTAACTGATGAAGTGGCCAGGTGGCCATGAAACGCGTTGGCTTGAGTGTAAATAAAGGTTTGCTTGCATCCTCGGTTTTCCCTGTGGTCTAGCGCGGACAAACCCGGCTCCTTTTCTCCTATACTGTATGTAGACTGGTGTACGTCATACCTTGATACAGGTTAGGGCCTAAAATCCTAATCTCCTGTCACCATTACAGTCACCAGACTGGTGAAATTACTACCTTGATACAGGTTAGGGACTAAAATCCTAATCTCCTTTGACCATTACAGTCACCAGACTGTTGTAATTACTACCTTGATACAGGTTAGGGACTAAAATCCTAATCTCTTGTGATCTAAACAGTCACCAGACTGGTGTACGAACTACCTTGATACAGGTTAGGGACTAAAATCCTAATCTCCTGTGATCTGACCAGTCACCAGACTGGTGTACGTCATACCTTGATACAGGTTAGGGCCTAAAATCCTAATCTCCTGTCACCATTACAGTCACCAGACTGGTGTAATTACTACCTTGATACAGGTTAGGGACTAAAATCCTAATCTCCTGTGATCTGACCAGTCACCAGACTGGTGTACGTCATACTTTGATACAGGTTAAGGCCTAAAATCCTAATCTCCTGTCACCATTACAGTCACCAAACTGGTGTAATTACTACCTTCATACAGGTTAGGGACTAAAATCCTAATCTCCTGTGATCTGACCAGTCACCAGACTGGTGTACGTCATACCTTGATACAGGTTAGGGCCTAAAATCCTAATCTCCTGTCACCATTACAGTCACCAGACTGGTGTAATTACTACCTTGATACAGGTTAGGGACTAAAATCCTAATCTCCTGTGATCTGACCAGTCACCAGACTGGTGTACGTCATACTTTGATACAGGTTAAGGCCTAAAATCCTAATCTCCTGTCACCATTACAGTCACCAAACTGGTGTAATTACTACCTTCATACAGGTTAGGGACTAAAATCCTAATCTCCTGTGATCTGACCAGTCACCAGACTGGTGTACGTCATACCTTGATACAGGTTAGGGTCTAAAATCCTAATCTCCTGTCACCATTACAGTCACCAGACTGGTGTAATTACTACCTTGATACAGGTTAGGGACTAAAATCCTAATCTCCTGTGACCATTACAGTCACCAGACTGTTTTAATTACTACCTTGATACAGGTTAGGGACTAAAATCCTAATCTCTTGTGATCTGAACAGTCACCAGACTGGTGTACGTACTACCTTGATACAGGTTAGGGACGAAAATCCTAATCTCCTGTGATCTGACCAGTCACCAGACTGGTGTACGTCATACCTTGATACAGGTTAGGGACTAAAATCCTAATCTCCTGTCACCAATACAGTCACCAGACTGGTGTAATTACTACCTTGATACAGGTTAGGGACTAAAATCCTAATCTCCTGTGACCATTACAGTCACCAGACTGTTGTAATTACTACCTTCATACAGGTTAGGGACTAAAATCCTAATCTCTTGTGATCTGAACAGTCACCAGACTGGTGTACGTCATACCTTGATACAGGTTAGGGCCTAAAATCCTAATCTCCTGTGACCATTACAGTCACCAGACTGTTGTAATTACTACCTTGATACAGGTTAGGGACTAAAATCCTAATCTCTTGTGATCTGAACAGTCACCAGACTGGTGTACGTACTACCTTGATACAGGTTAGGGACGAAAATCCTAATCTCCTGTGATCTGACCAGTCTCAGACTGGTGTACGTCATACCTTGATACAGGTTAGGGACTAAAATCCTAATCTCCTGTCACCATTACAGTCACCAGACTGGTGTAATTACTACCTTGATACAGGTTAGGGACTAAAATCCTCTCCTGAAACTATTACATTCACCAGACTGTTGTACTTACTACCTTAATGCAGGTTAGGGACTAAAATCCTCTCCTGAAACCATTACAGTCACCAGACTGTTGTACTTACTACTTTAATACAGGTTAGGGACTAAAATCCTCTCCTGAAACCATTGCAGTTCACCAGACTGTTGTACTTACTACCTTGATACAGGTTAGGGACTAAAATCCTAATCTCTTGTGATCTGAACAGTCACCAGACTGGTGTACGTACTACCTTGATATAGGTTAGGGACGAAAATCCTAATCTCCTGTGATCTGACCAGTCACCAGACTGGTGTACGTCATACCTTGATACAGGTTAGGGACTAAAATCCTAATCTCCTGTCACCATTACAGTCACCAGACTGGTGTAATTACTACCTTGATACAGGTTAGGGACTAAAATCCTCTCCTGAAACCATTACAGTCACCAGACTGTTGTACTTACTACCTTAATACAGGTTAGGAACTAAAATCCTCTCCTGAAACCATTACAGTCACCAGACTGTTGTACTTACTACCTTGATACAGGTTAGGGCCTCAAATCCTAATCTCCTGTCACCATTACAGTCACCAGACTGTTGTCGCTGTATACAAGCAAAATGCGCAAGGGCGTTGGCAAGGAACAATGAAGTGAACGTGATGGTGGTGCAGGCAGAGGCCGAGGTCGTGTGCAAGCACTAATTTCGCAACAACAAAGGGCCACATCTACTCGCTCACACGTCCTGTCCCAAATTCTTGGGACCCGCTCCAGTACACCGCTCTTGAACCAACACCTGTGTCAACAGGTTGTTACTTGGATTGCGGATAATGCTTCAAGTCAGATTGGCACCTCCAGCAACACCCTGTCTTCCACACGGTCAAGCGTCAGTAGCCGTGATACTGCATCGCACATTTCCCAACCTGATCCCCCTTCCTACCACCAGGCCGAGTACACGTCCACGGACATTACTGATCCCACACTTGGACACTCGGAAGTCCAGAAGTGTGTACCCATGGGTGAGTGGAGGTACATGGCAAATTTCCATAACAAAATTTAAATTAATTTGTCATTTGTTGGTGGTGTGGTGAAGTCTGGCCCAATCCAACCCTTGTTCATCTTGATCAGAGTCAGCCTGTCCACATTTTCAGTTGACAGGCGGGTGCGTTTATCAGTAATGATTCCACCTGCGGCACTGAAAACACGCTCGGACAAAACGCTAGCGGCAGGGCAGGCCAGGACTTCCAAGGCGTAGAGAGCCAATTCATGCCACGTGTCCAGCTTGGAGACCCAATAATTGTAAGGCACAGAGGAATCTCGCAGTACAGTTGTTCGATCTGCAAGGTACTCCTTCAGCATCTGGCCAAACTTAGCATTTCTTGTGGCACTACCCTGCACCTCAGGGGCTGTGGTACGTGAGTGGCTGAGAAAACTGTCCCACATCGTAAAGACTGTTCCACTACCTCTAGCGGATTGGACTTGTGCCCCTCTCGGCCGTACGCCTTGGTTCTCCACTGATTCCTGACCTATGCCGCTAGCGTTTTGTGAGGGGAAAGATTTGCCTACTTCCGTGACTATGGCCTTCTGGAACTGCTGCATTTTGGCTGACATCTCCTACTCAGGAATGAGAGACATAAAGTTCTCCTTGTAGCGTGGGTCTAAGAGTGTTGCCAACCAGTACTGATTGTCGGCCAAGATGTTCTGAACCCGAGGGTCACGAGCCAGGCAGCTTACCATAAAGTCAGCCATGTGTGCCAGACTCTTAACAGCCATCACTTCAGTATCCAGACCAACACGATGACTGAACATGCTGTCCTCCTCCTCCTTCTCCTCCTCATCTCCCCTGTCCTCTGGCCAGCCACGCTGAATCGAGGGTATGACTGGTGTGCATGTCATATCCTCAATTTGGCCAGAGAGTTGCTCCATGTCTACATCCTCCTCCTCATCATCATAGTCCTCCACTGAACGTTGTGATGAGATGAGGCTGGGCTGTGTGTTTTCACCCACACCCACTACTGTTTCTTGCTCCAAGTCATTGCGCTCGGCTTGCAATGCATCCTCTTTGTTTTTCAGCAGAGACCGTTTTAGAAGGCAGAGTAGTGGTATGGTGACGCTAATAATGGCGTCATCACCGCTCACCATCTTGGTGGAGTCCTCAAAGTTTTGGAGGACGGTACATAGGTCGGACATCCATCTCCACTCCTCAGGTGTTATGTCTGGAGTTTGACCCATTTCCTGATGCAGGTAGTCAACAACTGCCCTCTTCTGCTCACATATCCTGACCAACATGTGCAGAGTTGAATTCCAAAGCGTGGGGACATCACACACCAGTCTGTGGGCCGGAAGACGCAAACGGCGCTGAAAGCCGGCAAGGCCGGCTGAAGCAGCAGGTGACTTGCGAAAATGTGCAGACAGACGGCGAACATTTACCAGCAGTTCAGGCAGCTCTGGGTATGACTTTAGAAACCTCTGAACCAACAGGTTGAGCACATGGCCCACGCATGGAACATGCGTCAGCTGGCCTCGCCTCAAAGCTGCAACCAGGTTCTGACCATTGTCACACATGACCTTTCCTGGCTTTAGGTTCAGAGGTGTGAGCCAGTGATCTGCCTGCTGTTTCAGAGCTGTCCACACCTCTTCTGCATTGTGGGGTTTGTCACCTATGCAGATTAGCTTCAGCACAGCCTGTTGCCGCTTCGCAGAGGCTGTGCTGCAGTGCTTCCAGCTTGGGACTGGTGTGGAGGGTACAGTGGATGAGGATGCGCAGGAGGAGGAGGAGGAGGCTGAAGAGCATGACATTCCGGAGCTGTAGAGTGTCGGTGAAACCCTGACAGAGGTAGGGCCTGCTATCCTTGGTGTGGGAAGGACTGTGTTCCGTCTCTCGCTCAGACTGGATCCCAGCCTCCACAATATTAACCCAGTGTTTTGTCAAGGAGATGTAGCGGCCTTGCCCACAAGCACTTGTCCACGTGTCTGTGGTTAGGTGGACTTTGGCTGAAACAGCGTTGTTCAGGGCACGTGTGATGCTGTTGGACACGTGGTTATGCAATGTGGGGACGGCACATCTGGAGAAATAGTGGCGGCTGGGGACCGAGTAACGTGGGACAGCAGCCGCCTCCACCGTCTCCACCAGCCGTAAAGGCAACATTTCTAGCGCTAAGAGTCGCGAAATGTGAGAATTCAGGACTGTGGCATGTGGGGCGTTGGCAGCGTATTTGCGCCTGCGTTCAAAGGTTTGCTGAATGGATAATTGAACGCTGCGCTGGGACAAGGACGTGCTTGATGGTGGTGTTATTTGTGCGTGGGCAACTTCAGGTGCAGGGACGGAGGCTTGTTCGCGGCCAGCATGTACAGGGGATTGGCTCGCACGCACAACACGCGAAGACGTAGCAGTGACATCAGCAAGCACCACTCCTCGACTCTGTTGTACTTCCCACAAAGTCGGTGTAAGGTTTTCAGTCTTTTTTGCTATATCTGTTGTTATGTTTGCATTTAGTGTATTTTGTCGGCCATCTTGTTTCCTGTCCTGTGCATTGACTTTTGCCCTCAAACAATATGGAGTCCTCAGCTTTGATGTCCCTGCCCTGTTTCTTGCCAATTGCCCTTTTAATCAGTTTCAGATGATTTACCTGTGCTCCTGAATCAGGTCTGCAATCTGTCTGTGACTTGCTGTCTGACGCCTGGATTCACTCTGCCTGGAATCATTTATGGACACAGAATCCTCCTATTTGCCAGCAACATCTGACAGGGAAATAATAGACTCTGAATGCTTTCCTTGAGACTTGTACTATGCTTTAATGCTCTGATGTCCTTGGTTGTTTGCGTTGCACTCTGCAACTTACATTTACGTTATCCTGTTGATGCACTAACTTGTATGAAGCAATACAAGAGCTGCTTAAGAAGCGTATGTCTCATGTGTCTCATTATACCCATGCATTAGACTCTATATAGACTGTATCATATATGACAGTCGGGTGCTTGGCTGACATGTGCCTGATCATGCTGGTGGTGGTCAGGCTGCTAGTTTTCGTACCCCTGTTGATGCTGGCATGGTAGGTGTTGCAAATGGCCTTTTTAGAGTCATCTGGAGCCAATTTAAAATACTGCCAGACTCGGGAAGACCTAACATTTGCACAGGCACCTTGTGTCGTGTTGTTGTTCCGGGGAACGGTTCCCTGCCTTCTGCCTGCGGACCCGACCCTGCTTCGTACTGCCTGTTGGGATGCTACGCCTCCCTCCCCCTGTGCACTGCTGACCTCGCTCTGCATATCCTCCTGCCAGGTTGGGTCAGCTACTGGATCATCCACCACGTCGTCTTCCTCTTCCTTGGCTAATCGCTGGACTGCTCCTCCTTCTCCTCATGTGCCACCATGATGACCGTTACAATACTTAGGCTGTTGTTTCAGGTATACCCCCAGGGGTAAATTTTTACGCCCATTCTTTTTGAATGGGCATTACAACGACAGGGTACCCGCTCCTTTTCAATGGGAAAAATGTTTTGAGGCCCTCCTGCACGTCTCTATCCAGGGACAATGTGGAGCCTCCCAATTTTTGGCTGCCCTGCCAAAGGGCTATACTACAATACACCCACTTGAGGGTTACAGGCTCTACTGCATGTCTGTATGCATGGGTCATTGTTGAACCTCCCAATTTTTGGCTGCCCTGACCAAAGGGCTATACTACAATACACCCAACTTGAGGGTTACAGGCCCTACTACATGTCTGTATGCATGGGTCATTGTTAAACCTCCCAATTTTTGGCTGCCCTGGCCAAAGGGCTATACTACAATACACCCAGTTCTTGTTTACAGGCCCTCCTGCACGTCTCTATCCAGGGACAATGAGGAGCGTCCCAATTTTTGGCTGCCCTGGCCAAAGGCCTATACTACAATACACCCACTTGAGGGTTACAGGCCCTACTACATGTCTGAATGCATGGGTCATTGTTGAACCTCCCAATTTTTGGCTGCCCTGACCAAAGGACTATACTACAATACACCCACTTGAGGTTACAGGCCCTACTACATGTCTGTATGCATGGGTCATTGTTGAACCTCCCAATTTTTGGCTGCCCTGACCAAAGGACTATACTACAATACACCCACTTGAGGGTTACAGGCCCTACTACATGTCTGAATGCATGGGTCATTGTTGAACCTCCCAATTTTTGGCTGCCCTGACCAAAGGGCTATACTACAATACACCCACTTGAGGGTTACAGGCCCTACTACATGTCTGAATGCATGGGTCATTGTTGAGCCTCCCAATTTTTGGCTGACTTGACCAAAGGACTATATTACAATACACCCACTTGAGAGTTACAGGCCCTACTACATGTCTGTATGCATGGGTCATTGTTGAACCTCCCAATTTTTGGCTGCCCTGGCCAAAGGGCTATACTACAATACACCCAGTTCTTGTTTACAGGCCCTCCTGCATGTCTGTATCCGGGAGCATTGGTGTACCTCCCAATTTTGGACTGCCCTGGCAAAGGAAAATACTACAATAGACCCAGTTCCTCAAAATGGGCACATTATTTCAAGACAGGGCTTCATGTTTGTCTCTTCTCAGGGCCATCGGAGTGCCGCACAATGTTTTCACGTAAAATCTTTCATGTAATCACAAAAAGTAACATACACCAGCTGTATCTCACTATTGGGTATGTGCCCTTAACATTTCCACCCTAAATATTCATTTTGGTGTCATTTTGGAAGGTTTTCTGGAGACTCCGTAAAATTGGCGTGAAACTCGGACAACATTGTTCACAGCTGTGACTTTTGAGTGAGAAATGCTTCCAGGGGTCTTCCCCATTGTGTTGCCATGTCATTTGAGCACTCTTCTGAGACTTTTGTGACATTTTTAGGGTTTTTCAATGCTGCCGGCAGTCATTTCATAAAAATACTCATGTCTCCCATAGGATAACATTGGGCTCGTTACTCGGGCCGAGTACACGAGTATCTCGGGATGCTCGGCCCGAGCTTCGAGCACCCGAGCATTTTAGTACTCGCTCATCACTACTCCTTAACTAAGGAACCTCCCCTATGCAGGCCTTGTGAGAATATGCAAGGGCTGCACCACAGCTCTGAGTAGCCCGCGCCCTGACCAGTTTCTGCGGCTCGTGGGTAAACGCCTGCACTGCCTTGGAGCCGGACTTCTGGTGTTGGATTGGGTCCTTGCGTACTGGGTGCCATTCCGGTCTGGATTAGGGTGTTAGCTGACACCCGAGGATCCCCCTTCAGTCTGGGTTACTGTCCTTTCATGTGCCTTCCTCTGCGTCACTCGCAGGGTCCCCTTTTCTTCTCTCTACTGATGAACTGACTCTAACTCTTTCCCGCTCTTCACTACCCACCTAAGACTCAACTCACTGGGATCGGTACCCTAGTAACGGGTTAACCAATTGATCACCTGGCTCTAGGGGTGTGAATGCGTAGAGTGAGGTCCCCTGATTAATATCCCAATCCCCTGGTCACAGGGATACTACACACGCTGGTCTGGGTGCAGTACCCCTCTGTGGCACACTGACCAGTGGGGCACCACATTCCCCCTTGGTTGAACTCACTCGTCTGTGAGTGATTCCACCCGGACTCGGTACAGAGCTAAATTTTTATATGCATTATAACAACACAACCGGAACATTTTTTATTTACACTTAAAATGCAATACCTTTCATCCCGTCCGGGAGGCACTTTTCTTAAACGTTACGGGGTCAACGGGACCAACATAACACACTCTTATTTTACATTGGCCTAACGGGACCGGTACACTCATGAAGTCCTAGGGGACACTGTCCCTCGCACTTTCAATAGTGTCCTTTTTGCCACCACTGGGCTGCTTTTGAGATGCTTCACTCATAGCACACAGAGTTTCTGGCTTAACCATCTCAGTACATGCTCAACAATATAAAGTTCTCATAAATGTTCATGAGTCTATAAAAAGTGCAGTATTTACAAAACTGTCTACAAGACCGGGGATTTCACAGTTCAGTCCTACATGTCTCTCATAGTTTACCCGGTCGTTCCGGTACAGGTCCTGGTCCGGGTGCCCCCTTGGGAGGTGGGACTCGACATCTCTATGGCCCACAAATATCTCCTCATAGAGACCCTGCTCCCTTATAAACCACCACCCGCTCCAGGTTAAAGGTCGTAAAGATACCTGTCTGCTGGTTCTCTGGCGATACCGATGGCTGGAGGCAGGCCTACGCCCGGACCTGTAGGTTCTCAAGCTCCCTGGCCCACCATTCCTCACGACAGCACTGCTTCACCGCCTGGCCGGCCAGGTCCTGCTCTCGAACGTAGTCCGGCTGTTCATGGATGGGACCAGGGGTCTGTCTCCGACCTCTGGTGTTAGTAGCTTGGCCAATCACATCTCCCGGCCAATATTGGTGCTCATTCCACCACGCCGTGCAGGGCCCGGAAGTCCTGACTTCCTCTACATCGTCATCCAGATCGCCCTCCTCGAGGCCCTCCTCTTTGGAGCCTTACTGGCTAGACGGCTACTCTCGAACGGCCTCCACGCCCACCTCGGACTCTCCCTTGGGGACCTTTTGGGACGTCTGGCTCGGCAGCTTCCTCCACCAGGTTCTCGGGCTTTGCTGTGGCTATCTCTCCATCGTCATCAGCTAGGGCCTCAGGGTCATCTGGCTCTTTGCGGGGCCCGGATGCCCCGACTTCTATGCTGGCAACGGGTTGTGGTTCAGCTGGCGGGTCCTCTCTGGCAGCCGGGTGCTCAACCGTGGACCTGTCTCTTGCTCCCGGCTCCAGCTCCTGGTTGCTAAACCCCGTCTGCGTAGCCCTGCGGGATTCCTCCAAGGCGACATTGGCACTCCACTGCCTGATGGTACACTTGACAGCCTCACCAAGCTGGACCCTCAGATCCTGAAACGCGTTTCTCCAGAAGGCCGAATCCCCCTCGTTAGTAAGAAGGGAGACCGCCTCAGGGTCAGCTATGTAGGTGAAGGCTGGATGCAGTCGCTGCTGATGAGACTGGAATGCAGTTTACCGACGTGATAGAAATGACACATCAGACACAGTTCAAGCTCTGCACGGGTACTGGTTAGGGATGAGCGAGTACTAAAATATTCGGACTCTCTAGACTTGTAACGAGTAGGTCCCGATACTCGGTACTCGTTACGAGTATAGCGAGTCCTATTTAAGTCAATGGTGAAGCGAGTATTGCGATTAACTCCTCTGTTGCTGGACCTTATAAAGAGGTCTGGCAGCAGAGGAAAAACGTGCAATTCCCTAATTCATTGTTTAGAAGCCGGCGGTAAAAAGCCATAAGACGTAAATTCAAACCGGATTCTCCGGGGCAATCTGGCACCATAGACACCCATGTTACGTTGCCCCGTATTGACCCGGACCGGTTTTGTCCGATTTTTTTAACCGGATCAAACTGGAATTCTCCCCGTTTGCCCCGGTCCGGGACAATCTGGCACACCATAACATGGGACTCTATGGTACCGGATTGCCCCGGACTGGGGCAATCCGTGAGAATCCGGTTTGATTTTACGGTTTACGGCTTTTTACCGCAGGCTTCTAAACAATGAATTAGGTAATTGCAGGTTATTCCTCTGCTGCCAGACCTCTTTATAGGGTCCAGCAGCAGAGGAATTGCATTTCCCTTGATTTACATTGGACTCGTTACTGTGCGAGTAATCGCTAGAAAATTCACAGAGTAGCGAGTAGCCCGAGTATCCTACTATTCGGCGAGTAACGGATAGTAACAAGTAGACTCACACATCCTTAGTACTGGTAGCTTTCAGGCAATTTACAGGTTATGGAGTGGCCAGCCCAATGCTGGTCCTTAATCCAACAGCATTTCTCTATTGGATTGAATTCAGAGTTTGAGGGTCATATGACAAACTGTCTGCTGCCCAAAAAGAACAATTTTACTTTCATTAGTTCACAAAATGTTTCTCCAAATGTTTCTCCATTTCTCTTTAGTATAGTTGATGTGTTCTAGTTGGGAAGGGCTTTCCATCTGCATTGCTATACCATCTAACCCCAGGGATCACCTGCCGTGTGCCAGCCACATCAGGTTGATTGTCCCATCTGGCATCACAAATCAAACTTTATCCCTATCACTACCCCTTTACATGTGTGGTTAGTGTGGAAACACGGGGGTGAGTGGGTGCTCTTGTCTGCTGGCCCAGCCGCCTTTAGAAAGACAACATGGACCAGGGCTCATCCCAACTGAATGCCCGAGCTCCTTATCCATGGGCGAAACACTACTCAGACAACACATGACGAGGGAACCACAATATTAAGGCTTTATTGGATCCCCAAACAGTTAACAGCATATAACTCATAACCAGCAAAATATAAAATGTAACAGGCAACAGAGTCTGACAAGGTTCTGCTGGGGCCAGGGTTTCTTTCTTAAAGGGGAACTCCAGTGAGAGAAAACTTTTTAGTACAGTCCCTGTCCTCCTACATGATGAAGCAGAGCCATACACTGCAGTTCTAGGATCTATAGATCTCTTATAAATCGATAAAATCATACCTGTTCCTCTGCTCCCGCCCCCACCTCAGGGAACCGAAGTCTGTCTGAGAGCTTCACGTAGAAGTAAAAAGCAGGAGGTGTGTCAGGGGTGTGGATGCTGTATGTAGACAGGAGAAAAGGAATTGACAAAGAAACAGCAGCACACCACCAATGCATATATGAAACAACATCAAGTTTATTAAACATGAGAGACATCCATCTGCATTTCACTCAGAGTGATCATGGGCCTTTTGGCTGCATCTCTGATCAGTCTTCTCCTTGTTCAAGATGAAAGTTTAGCGGGACGGCCGGGTCTTGGTAGATTTGCAGTGGTCTGATACTCCTTCCATTTCAATATGATCGCTTGCACAGTGCTCCTTGAGATGTTTAAAACTTGGGAAATCTATTTGTATCCAAATCCGGCTTTAAGCTTCACCACAACAGTATCTTGGACCTACCTGGTGTGTTCCTTGATCTTCATGATGCTCTCTACACTTGAAACAGAACCCTGAGACTATCACAGAGCAGGTGCATTTATACAGAGACTTGATTACACACAGGTGGATTCTATTTATCATTACCAGTCATTTAGGATAACATTGGATCATTCAGAGATCCTCATGGTGGGTTTACACACACCAATTTATCTGTTCAATATCTGAACCAATCTCTGGTTGCAGTGAAATCATGGATACATTGCTCCATGTTGTACACAGCCACAAAATGGAGCAATGTATCCATGATTTCACTGCAACCAGAGATTGGTTCAGATATTGAACAGATAAATTGGTGTGTGTAAACCCACCATCACTGAACTTCTGGAGTAAGTTTGCTGCACTGAAATTAAAGGGGCCAAATAATATTGCACGCCACACTGTTCAGTTTTTTATTTGTTAAAAAAGTTTAAAATTGTGTCCGACTTGTTGATTCTAAACCCCAAAAATTTGAATTTATATCTTTATGTTTGAAGCCTGAAATGTGGCAATAGGTTGAAAAGTTCAAGGGGGCCAAATACTTTCACAAGGCACTGTACATTAGTAAACTTTAAACATAAGCAGATTCCTACAAGTCTTGTAGAAACAATGAGTGGCTAATCACAAGTAACTAAACAAAATAACATCATCTCTGGCTAAATTTTAAGAAACGTAACCTATGCTATGCATTTAAAAAGTCCATGTCATCACATTTAGGACCATGGCCGGTAGGCACTGCTACTGTGAACTGAACCTTGGCTCAGCTTCTGAGTAACCTGGCCCTTGCGACCCACACATATCTGCTTCAGTACATGCCTTATTTTTTAAAAGAGTGTGACTTTGTGGTAACGTCTTGCTAATAGATTAGCTTACTGCAGGCATCTAATAACTGTCACAGTACTCACAGGTAACTTGAGACTGTCTTTGATCATCCATGAGCTGATCATTGGCTGAGCCTTTGCCACTCTGGCTATACCTTTGATCCATTCAAATGGTAGGCTTCCATTTTCTTCCGCATCTTTCTGACTTTGCTTTGCATTTTAAAGCATTGGAGATCATTTTAGCTGAACAGCCTTTCCTTGTCTGCACTTCTTTATACGTTTTTCCATCTCCAAACAACTTTTTAATCAAAGTATGCTGTTCTTCTGAACAATGTCTTGAATGGCCAATATTTCTCAAGCTCTCTAGGAGAAATGCATGTACTGCATGCACTGGCTTCACCCTGAAATAATGACCACCTGTTGCACAGAATGATTGACCTTACTAATTGAACTCCACACCATAGGCGTACCCAGTGTGGGGCAGGGGGGGCAGCCTCTTGGGGGTGGCAGCTGCCATGAGGTAGGGGTGAGCGCGGCACTGTGCGCACCTAGTATTAGTACCGTTATTATATGTGTGCACTGTCAGTCACACTCGACGGCTAAGGCTGCTGAGCTGACCACCGCACCTCCGCTCAGCCTCCTCCTCCATCTGTCACCTCACTATAGCGGCACGGGCGGCACCGGTTAGTTGTTTACTTCCGGCTCCATTCGACTCCTTATTTAGCGGCAGCGCTCAGCTCAGCCTCAGTCAGTGTCACTGTGATGACAGACAGTGTGTGACATGGGGTGGCAGCCAGCAGACAGGGGCGCAGACCTGGATCATCATCTCGCCGGGCGCCCTCAGGCTCTGCCTCAGACAGTGTCTGCCGACTGGCAGGCCTGCAGGGGGACTCAGAAGTGACCACTGAGAAGTGCTGAGGCTGAGTCCCTGGCCAAGCGGCTGCGATGCAAGCTGGAGTGGGGTCCGTCTGGGGACACTGCTGTGGTGAGGAGTGAGGCTGGAGCCAGGAGCTCGAGGCGAGGCGAGCTACAAAAGTGAAGAGTGAAGTCAGAGACATCACAAGAGGACAAGTAAGTTGGACAACAGTAACTGACACTGTTAAAAAATAGATGTATGTAAAATAAGTGATGTGGGGGTGGGGGGTTGGGGTGATGGGAGAGCCCAGAGGGTTGTATATGGGAGCCTTATGTGGGGGTTGCGCGCTGTATATGAGATGACATGTACTCCCATCTCATATACAGCCCTGCCCCCCATAGGCTTCCATATCATATATACAGCATCCCTATAGGGCTCCTATATCATTCATATGTATGACCCCTAAAGGGCTCCCATTATTGGAGCTCTATGGGGGGGGGGGCTGTGTATGACATGGGAGCCCTATTGGGCTATATGTGATATGGGAGCCCTATGGGGCATTAGGGGGGCTATATATGATATGGGACTCCCATATCATATACAGCCCCCCATAGGGCTCCCATATCATATGCAGCCTATGATATAGGAGCCCTATGGGGGGCTGTTTGTTTCATATGATATGAGGACTGTATGGGGTATGGGAGGCTGTATATGAGATGGGACTCCAATATCATATACAGCCCCCCCATAATGCTGCCATATCATATGCAGCCCACCACATAGGGCTCCCGTATCATATACAACCCCCCATAGGGCTCTCATGATGAGAGCCCTATGGAGGGGCTGTATATGATACAGGAGCCCTATGAGGGGGCTGAATATGATTTGGGTGTCCTATGGCGGTGTTATATATGATATGGGAGCCCTATAAGGGGGCTGTATATGAGATGGGAGCCCTATGGGACATTAGGGGGGCTGTATATGAGAGATGGAACTTCCATCTCATATACAGCCCCCCATAGGGCTCCCATGTCATATACAGCCCCCCATAGGGCTCCCCAGTGGTGTAACAAGTCTGATGGGCACATGTGCGCAATTTAGGCCCCCCCACCTTCCGCGTGCACGTTGGTCAGATGTATGGGCCCCGTGTAACTTTTTAAATCCTATAAAGACTCACAAATTGACCCCTCTCCCCCTTCATTATGTGGTAATGTCCCTTATCCTGCTGTATATGGTCCTCTTCCTGGAATATAGCCTTTACCGTGGTATATATGTCCCCCATCATGGTTTATATGGTCCTCCTCCTCTGCCACCATAGTTTTCCAATTATTATAATGCATCCACACATTCCTCCATACATTACAATGTATTTCCATAGTCCTCTATGTATTATAATGCATCCCATAGTCCCCCATTCATAAGGTACCCCCATAGTCATCCAGTTATCATAATGCAACCCCACTATCCTCTATATAGTATAATGTAGCCTCATATGCCTCCATACATTATAATGCACCTCCATACAGTATAATGCACTCCCATAGTTCTCCATATAGTATAATTCACCCCCATAATTCTCCATATAGTATAATTCATCCATAGTCCTCTATACAGTATAATTCACTATCAATAGTCCTCCATATAGTATAATGCACCCCCATAGTTCTCCATATAGCCCTCCATACAGTATAATGCACCCTCACAGTCCTGTGTTTAGCATAGTTCTGCCTTCCATATAGCACAGTACAGCCTCATAATTCTCCATACAGTATAATGCAGCCACGGTGAGCCAACCCCTTTTCCACCCCATACTCCTCTGGCCAGCGTGTACTCCTTAAAAAAAATCTGTACTTACCTCTCCTGGTTCCACCGCAGCTTCCCAAAACTGAAGATACAAGAGGAGGAGGCGGTGACGCCGAGCGTTGCACAGTGTAACGCATAAAAGCAGGAAGTGATGCCTAGTCCTCACTAGGAGTAGGTGGTGCTTCCTGCTTTTTATTCATTCTACTGTGCAACGCACGGCATCACCGTTGTGGTAAGAGGAAGTGCAGGGGGGCGGCAGTGGATAGCAGGAGGCTCAGTGAAACACACGAGACCCTTATCAGCCCGTGTGCTGCTGCGCAGTGATGGTACGAGAAGTGGGCACAACCTGAACGACCATGGCTTGCCCCCCCCTAGTTTTGATCCTGGGTACACCCATGCTCCACACTGCTATTATTTTGAACACCCCCCTTTCAATTAATTATTCATATGCACAGACTCAAAAACATGCAGATCATGAATGCTGAGTCTGTTGGTTTTCTAAAGGCCGGGTTACACATAACGATGTGCCAGCGACCCGACCAACGATCGGGATCGCTGGCACATCGCTATGTGATCACTGGTGAGCTGTCAGATAGGCAGACTCACCAGCAACCCGTGTAACGACTTCGACATCGTGGGAAAGAATATAAACTATTCTTTTTCACGATGTCAAGGTTCCACTACTGTATTCAGCGGGAGAACGCTGGTAACCAGGGTACACATCGGGTTACTAAGCAAAGCGCGCTGTGCTTAATAACTCGATGTGTACCCTGGTTACAAGCGCGATTGTGGCACCCCATGGGTTATTGTGCCACAATAACACCACATGGGTTCTCTCCCCACTACACACTGACAAACACTAGCACCTCTGGGCCAGGAGGGGGAGCACAACCTGCTCTCTTAAATACTCATGCTCATGAGGAAGAGTTCAGTTCAGCACAGATCAGTGCTGTGAAGAGCACAGCTTAGAGCAGAGTTAGCTCAGTGCAGGCCCAGCAAGGGTCGGAGGAACAGGAGAACTACAGACTGAGGAACACATCTGGGAGCTGGAGTGATACCTTCACTCGCCCCAGAAGAGCGCACAGAATGGACACCGGATCCGGTACTGTGTCTGGCACCCACAGCACAGTGAATCCAGGAACAGTGGGATTTCTAGATGCCCATAGTACTAGTGCAAAGCAACACAGAGGGGTCAGCACAGCACAGAGGAATGAAAGGCAATAATTCTGGTATTATTTAGGAGCGCTCAGTAAAGAGAAGCAGATACCAATAATTAAAGTAGACCTGTTTATTCTTGTTTGTCCACTACGCGCATTTCAACAGCGGCCTGCTGTCTTTCTCAGGTGGGGGTTTACAGGAATTGTGAGGAATAGTCTATTTAAAGGGGTATACTACGCGCATTTCAACAGCGGCCTGCTGTCTTCCTCAGGTGGGGGTTTACAGGAATTGTGAGGAATAGTCTATTTAAAGGGGTAACACCGTGACAGCACAACCAGTCCAGGTGAGTGGTGATAACCGCCACTAACAATATATCCCCATTAGACCACCGGTTATTACTCAAGATTGCGCCTCTCATTTTTGTAATTTCAAGCACAGCACAGAGGACTCAAGTTGCCTAGCCAAGTGGTACCAGCAGAACACAGAGAAAGAGTGAGAAGTCCCAGCAGCTCAGCTAGAAACAGCAGCCAGGACACACACACACCGTGCAGCACAAGGAAGCTGATGACCCGGACAGGGTGGGAAGAGAGCTTAGCCCCATTACAGACTCCGTGGACTATAACCTGCAACAACATCTGCAGTAAAGCTTTGGAAAACAGCAAAACTGTGAGTCTGTGTATTAATTGCAACCTTTGCCCTACATCCAGCAGCAGAGAGCTCCCACCTGCAGAGCTACAAGCCTGTCGGCTCTGCACACACATCAGAAGAAGCTGCAGCATCAGGAGAAAAGGAGAATTGCACCTTTGACTACAAAACGTGAGTGTGTGTTCTTTAACCCCGTCTCCACTATCCATATCCATTATAAACTATACCATCACTGCCCCGGGGAATACAGTTCTACCCACTGGAACTATACCATCTATGCTGCCACTACATCGTCCCCGGAGGTTCTGCAGCAGCGGCGGCCCCCTTACTGGCCGCATATAGTGGGTGGCGTCACGATAGACTATTCTCCCCTGTAAATACACCCTTTTATTTGCCAGGGCCCGGGACACAGGACCACCCATGACTTCCCCCAGTATCAGACACGGTCCAGTACCGAGTACCCTCGTCCCAGTGGCTCGACACGATGTGCTTAGAAACTCGATGTGTACCCTGGTTGCCAGGGAACACATCGGGTTAGAAAGGCGTCACACACGCCGATGTCTGCTGCCTAGCGGCAGACCAACTATCAAAAAATGGTCCTGGCCATTCCGCAGCGATCAGCGAGTTCATCACTGGTCGCTGCAGCATGTCACACGCAGCAACTTCGCTGCGTGGTCGCTGCAACGTCACAAAACCTGTGACATTGCAGCAATATCATTAGCCATATTGCTGTGTCTAACGGGGCCTTTAGAATCTAGTGCACCAACTGATAAATTGCAGATGACGCTGTTGCTGCCTCCCTGGCAACGGGCACGTCATATAAACGCTGTTTTTTGATTGGCTGAAACAGCCTTTAAAATCCCCACGAAGCCGCCATAACTCCTCCCCCTGATGAAGATTACCTCGAAACGGCTGTAGGGAAGGACACCGGGTCTATTCAGCAGCGCCATTGCTCAGGTACTGAATGTGTCATGTGCTTTACGTTACGTGGTGGCCTTAGACAATTGGTCTTTGTGAGATCATTTTGGTTTAGCAGTGAGGGTGATTAGGAAAGTTCCTTTTATTATCCCCCTCCCCTCTCTCAATATTATGGATGGGTGATGGTGGTGGGTGCTGGAGAGGTGACTGCTTTTGCTATCAGGGTTAGCAATTAGTAAGTAATATTGTCACTTCTCCTGCTGAGATCATATATGATATTAGGAACAAGGAATACAATTTTAAGGGGATCACCACTCCAGCATATATAGTATATGCGGTACCACATGTTATATTGCCACCACGATATATACCGTATATACCCATGTATAAGCCGACCTGTGTATAAGCTGACCCCCCTACTTTTGCCCCCAAAATCTGGGAAAACCTATTGACTCATGTATAAGCCGAGGGTGGACCCCAGCACAGGTATACAGCCCCCAGCAGTGTGGTATACAGGCCCCCCCAGTGATATACAGGCCTCCCCAGTGGTAGTATACAGCCCCCAGCAGTGTGGTATACAGCAGCCTCCCCAGTGGTATATACAGGCCCCAGCAGTGTTACAGCAGCCTTCCCAGTGGTATATACAGCAGCAGCCCCAGTGGTAGTATACAGCAGCCCCAGAGGTATATACAGCAGCCCCAGTGGTAGTATACAGCAGCCCCAGTGGTAGTATACAGCAGCCCCAGTGGTAGTATACAGCAGCCCCAGAGGTATATACAGCAGCCCCAGTGGTAGTATATAGAAGCCCCAGAGGTATATACAGCAGCCCCAGAGGTATATACAGCAGCCCCAGTGGTAGTATACAGCAGCCCCAGTGGTAGTATACAGCAGCCCCAGAGGTATATACAGCAGCCCCAGTGGTATATACAGCAGCCCCAGTAGTAGTATACAGCAGTCCCAGAGGTATATACAGCAGCAGCCCGCCCACCACCCCCATCAGTATACAGGCGCCCCCCCCCATCAGTATCCAGGGCCCCCCCTTGCTCTGCAAACCTGTAAAGTGAAATCATTATACTTATCACTGTCTGTCACCGCCGTCCCCGCCGCTGCCGACATCGCGCTCCTCCGTCTTCATCCAGCGTCTTCCGGCTTCCTCCTCTGGCGCAGACAATGACGTCATTGCCTGCGCTGACCAGAGGAAGCCGGAAGAAGACGGATGAAGCCGGCGGAGCGCGATGTCGGCAGCGGCGGGGACGGCGGTGACAAGACAGTGATAAGTATAATGATTTTACTTTACAGGTTTGCGGAGCAAGGGGGGGGCCCTGGATACTGATGGGGGGGCGCCTGTATACTGATGGGGGTGGCGGGCGGGCGGCCTGCCATTGGTATGACTCGCGTATAAGCCGAGGGGGGACTTTTCAGCCCAATTTTTGGGCTGAAAAACTCGGCTTATACGCGAGTATATACGGTATGTTGATATAGTTACAATTATATGAAACTAGATGGGTGCCCGATGCACAATGCATCGGGATTCTAGCCGAGCGAGTCTCTGACTCGCAATGGCCGCTTCGCGGCCAATGCTTCGCGCTGCTAAGGCGACTCGCCATGCCCGCTGCGCGGGCATAGCGAGTCGCCTTACAACTGCTCGCAATGGCCGCTTCGCGGCCAATGCTTCGCGGTGCTAAGGCGACTCGCCATGCCCGCTGCGCGGGCATAGCGAGTCGCCTTACAACTGGTCGCATTGGCCGCTGCGCGGCCAATGCATTTTTCGTATCCACATGACCACGCTGAGTCGCATGCGACTTTGGTGCGCGAAATCCATTCGTGATTATATAATAGATACAGTTAATGCACAGATGACTTATTTGTATCCTGGTTTGTTATAGAACTATGTACAACTAGTTGATATCTGTATCCTATATAGGATTAGGCATCTGTGAGGCAATTAAACAGATCCACAGATGTAAATTATGCAAGTGATGCATTGTATAATGTTGTACAGTTAGATGGCTTAACTTTCTAAAGAATTTACTGCTGTCAAATAGACGCTGATTAAATACTGCATTTGCACTTTTTAATCCTCTGATACTTGATGTGAATAATAAAGCTATGTTGAATTTGCATAAATGGACACTTGATTGTGTTTTTTGTTGGTGGGTTAATCATTATGATCTGTCCGTAGTCTTAGGAAGTGTGACATTGAGACCCCACTTTGGGTCTGTTGCATTGGGAGATGTCAGTTATGCGGTTTGCAATAACTTGGTATCTGGCATCATATATGATGTTGGTCTGAGTTGATTTATGTGGATACAAATGAACAAATTCATGTATATCGATATGCCATGCAATCTTTATCTATGTACATTATAGTCTGGCTGAAAAAATATTATATTAACATTTAACTTGAGCTAATGCTCTACTAATTAGGATGCACAGGGGCAAAGTATCATTTTAACAACTTCTTACCGGGAAGGGAAACATATTCCTACATCAGATGACCATTCTATTTTTGTATATGTGAACATAGGGAGAACCTGTCAATCACCTGCAGCAGCACTGGAAAGGATCTAACGAGAGGTGGTGACAAACTAGTCTCGTATCTGCAGGACAGGGAAAAGGGAATATCCCGGCGCATGCAGATGAATTAAAATGAACTTGGATTTTATTCCATATCTTTAAAGGGATAACATAGGGGTCTGGTAGATGTTACACACAGCTCTCTGATGCGTTTCCAACGTTTGCAGTGTCCTTAGTCTCGTATCTGTCTATCCCCAGCCAAATCTCTAAATCTTAATTTTGTTCTACATTTTCTTAAAGGGAACCTTTCATCAAATACATGCTGCCTAAACTAAACACTGGCTGCACTATTGCAGTTAGGTATGTTTTACATTGAAATGCAGCAGCATTTAAGAAAAAGCATGCTTGGAAAAGCTGGCCTGGCTTTATGTCCCTGCTGACTAATCCCATTAAGGTCCCTTGACAATGTCTAACAAGTGTGCAAACCTGTGTAGAGATAAGATATGAGCAGACCCTTGGAAGTTCGGATTCTGGGGGTTCAGCCAGACTTTATATAAAGTTCTGTTCTGAACCCAAACTTGACCTGAGCCTCATTGGAAGTCACCGCTTGGGCAGTTCCACATACAGCCAGCCATACACAAAGCACTTCTGGGGGAGGGAGGGCAGGGTTTTGTCATTTTCTTTTTTTGTACACACTACATCCGATAATACTGATTTTATCCCCAGTGTAAGCCATTCAAATACTGCAAGCAGGTGACATTGGACCGAGCACCGAGTGAACCTGAGCATTGTGGTGCTCGCTCCAGTGATTTGCATATGTAAAGCCTGAACCCTGATATTTTTGTAAAGTCTGTGTTTGGTACGAACACCAAACTTTAAAGTTCAGTTCGCTCATCCCTAGGGGAAACTTGACTTTGAGATACATTGCTACCGGCTGGCTTTTCAAACTAAAATATTTTTTACCAGAAATGTATTTTTCCCAATTCTTTCCTTAACGGTAAAAATTATTTTTTTCATCTGATCCCAGTCAGTAACATAGGGGGTCTGGTACAGGTGCCCTATGGTGACAATCGTATGGACTCGTATGGTTTATGTGACCATACAAGCACGTTGACATGGTGTATGTGTAAGTCAAAGAGGTCATTAAATGGATATTATTTGCATCGCTATGTAAATAAAGTAAATGTTTGTAAATCGAGCTTGTCAAGGTTTAGGAGAGGGAGGTGCCTCTAAAGGTTGGAATGTATGCCGCCATTCCTTCTTTGGATAACAAAACAACTTCTCCTATTCCTTTTTATGCAACCATATTTGCTGGAACACTTCTGATATAGCTTATGGGTTCCGGCACAACATAGATATCAGATATCAGATGTTTCAACATGTATGACAGCTACTGAACAGTAAAATCCTTTCTTGTTATATCAGTGCCAAGCTGTAGTGAGAATCCCAGAAAGGTTATTGTTATCACAGTCCTCGGCTGAGGTGCAATGCGGAATATTCTCTTAAATCTTTTCCGCAGTACGAAATGTGGGAAAGCATACTATAAACTTGGCTCTAGGTTTTGTATTTGATGCCTGAAATGGCTTAGCTAAGGCTGTAGATATTGTTATTCTGGTATATTTTACACCAGACAGGGATTATCACATCATACTGGGTAACCGATATTGTTTAATTTTACTTGCCTGGCACAAGACGTCTCAGCTTATTGATACTTCCTAACTCTTCATGGATCATCATAAGAGAGCTCCTTACCCTTGACAATGAAGTTGAGATCTAGGCTATGTTTCCATTTGTTCTACTAATACCTCCGGCGTCTATGATCGGGTATAACTCTAGTGAGTGGAGGGCCCTGGAGCCTAGGGGGCAGAATAGATTCCTTTGTTTGAACATGATAAGACAAACACTTTTAAAAATCTGTAATTGCACTGTTGGAAATTCTGCATTGGAGTCCACCAGCTATCTATGATGTTAGTCATTTACTGATCATAAATAAAAATTCATAAATCAATAAAACCCAGATGTTTCTAAACCTCCTCCGTGTCTATTTTATAAAAGATTTCAGCATTGCACAAATGCAGAAAATCCCTCTATCATGAAGTGGAATGGATGATAAGTCACCAAAAAAGATGATCAGATCTGGAAAAATGTGAATTTGCCTGTTCACGTGGATTTTTCCAGAAAATGTGATTCACAGAGAAATTATTCTCTGGAAACGTAATATCTCTTAATAAAGCAGTTTTCCGATCTAAATTGATAACTCTGCAGTCACTCTATTTAACTGCAGACTTAGGCTAGGGTCACATTAGGAAGGCAAATTGCGGTTACTGTATCCAGATCTGGATGCGGTAACTGCAAGTGCCTTCAGACACATTTTTTTTTTTTAAATGTGTCTTTATCTCCGCATGCGGTAACCGGATTGCTCCGGATGTGTAGGCACCCCCTAGAGACATGTTGCCCACATCTATTATTAACATTTAAACCTTTGTTCATCCCTGCGGCAGCAGGGATGAACAAAGCATACGGCTGCCGCAGGCACTCACAAGTGCCTTGCGGCAGCCGCATGGACTCCCGTAGAAAACAATTATAGCAATCCTGCCACGGCAGAGTTACCGCTCCGAAAAACATTGCCTCCATGATCTTTCATGCAGGCAACGAAATCGGAGCCGGTAACCGGATTGCATGTAGTGCAATCCAGTTTACATAATGGACTCCTAAGGGCTGCGGTTCCTGATCTGGTTTTGAGCTTTTTAACAGCTCAAAACTGGATCAGGATTTGATTTTTAAAACGCTAATGTGACCCTAGCCTTATTAATCCTTCCAGCGCACACATCATTCCACTGAGCACTTCGCATTGTTCAAGCAGTCCCTCACCAACTTCAAGTCCGCACTGACTGACGCAAAACAAGCCTTCTTCTCATCCCTAATAACCTCCATGTCCCACAATCCCGAACAGCTTTTTAAAACTTCCATTTCCTTACTCCATCTGTCTGCTCCTCCTCCCTCTCCCCTTATCTCTGCTAAGGACTTTGTCTCCTTCTTCAAGCAGAAGATCGATAAAATCAGAGACAGCTTTGACCCACTGTGCCCACAGCTTCACCTCTCACCTATACAGCCCTCTCCTTCCATCAGCTGCTTCTCCTCATAACTAAAGACCAGCTCTCCTCCATTCTGTCAAAGTCACACCTTAACACTAGTGCCCACAACCAGCTCCCATCCCTCCTCATTCCCAGCCTCACTTTAGTCTTCATCCCAATGTGGCACCCCAAGGGTTAATGTGCCACAGAAACAGCAAAACAGGTTTGCTCCCCACACAACACTACACTAGAAATTGGGAGGAGCTTAGGTGGCACCTGCAAGAGTGGGAGGAGCTAATGTTGTTTACCTCAGAGCAGGAGTGACAGTTAGGGAGTTGAGTTTTGAGTTTAGATTAGTCTGGAGTTGAGTTGAGTCTTAAGTTGGAGGAGAGTCGAGTTGGAGTGGCGGTCCCGAGAGGTCTGAGGGAAGGAGTCAGAGAAACAGAGGAACACATCCGGGACAAGGAGTTACCCTAAACTCACCCCGGAGAAGCGCTTAGGACAGATACCGGATCCGATGCTGTGCCTGAGACAGACAGGACAGTGAATATCGGGATAGTGAAGGTCAACCATCTTCACTGTACCATAGCAAAGCAACACGGAGTGGTCAGTGACACAGAGGACTCAAGTTGCCTAGCAGATTGGTAGCCGTGAGGGGAGACAGGGCCAGCAGTTCAGCTAAAAGCGGCAGCAGGGCCACACACAAAGCGCAGAAGTAGGAAGCCAAGGACCCAGTCAGGGTGGGATCAACCCGGCCCCGGTACAGACTCCGTGGACAATACTCTGCTTTACCATCTGCACAGTAAAGACTTGGAAAACGACAACAAACGTCAGTGTGCGTGATCCTTTTGCTGAAACCCTACTTTCCCTCATAAACTGCCATTGCCTTCACTCTCATCATCTCTACTACTACCCCTACTTTCCTGCAACATCTATAACCACCATCACAGACTTTAATTACCACTGCCCCAGGGAACTAGGCTCTACCTGCGGAAAGCCATTCTATCTACAGCTGCCAAACATCATCCCCGGAGGTTCTGCAGCAGCAGTGGTCACCCTGACCACAACCCGTGGGTGGCGTCACAACAAACCTAATCCCTTGTAAATACACCCCATTTACTTTAGTGAACCCAGGACACGGTCCGGACCAGGATCGCCGTGACATCCCCCAGCAGTACCCCGGTCCGGTACCGAGTACCCAGTGGGCTCCACACCAACCTTAACCCATCTCTTCAACTTATCACTTACTAGTGGTGTCTTCCTCTCAGCCTTCAAACATGCCTTGATCACACACATCCTCAAAAAACCCTCCCTTGATCCAACTTCTGTTTTTAATTATCGTCCCATATCTCTTCTCCCCTTCACCTCTAATCTACTTGAACAACATGTCCATTTAGAACTGTCCTCCCACCTCTACTTCTGCTCCCTCTTTGACTGCCTAAAATCCAGTTTCCGACCCCACCACTCCACTGAAACAGCCCTAACCAAAGTCACCAACGACCTACTGACCGCCAAGAGCAAGCAACACTACCCCGCCCTCCTCCTCCTCAACCTATCTGCCGCCTTCGACATTGTTGACCATTCCCTCCTACTCCAGATTCTGGAATCTCTTGCCATCACTGACCTAGCCCTCTCCTGGGTCTCCTCATACCTAACGGACAGAACTTTCAACATCACCCACTCCCACACCTACTCTTCGCCCTACCCCCTATCCGTTCGTGTTCCCCAAGGCTCGGTTATGGGACCACTACTCTGCTCCATCTACACTCTCAGCCTAAGACACCTCATTGAGTCCCATGGCCTCCAGTATTATCTCTATGCTGACGACACGCAGATCTTCCTGTCTGGGCTTAATATCACCTCCCTACTATCCAAAATCCCTCAATGCCTGTCCGCCATCTCATCCTTCTCTGCTCACTTCCTTAAACTAAACATGGACAAAACTGAGTTTATCATCTTCCCCCAAAGTTGCTCTCCCCCACTACCTGACCTATCCATCACTGTCAACGACTGCTCACTCTCCCCAGACACCGATGCCAAATGTCTTGGGGTAATCCTTGCCTCTTCTCTCTCCTTCAAGCCTCACATCCAGGCCCTCGCCACCTCCTGCAGACTCCAGCTCAAAATTATTTCCAGGATCCGCACTTTCCTTGACCATGACACTGCTAAAACACTTGTTCATGCTCTCATCAAGCCATTTGATTAATAAAGACGATTACAGAATAACAACTACCTTAGGTTGCTGTCATCTTGCACCTCGATAAAACCACACTATTTTTGCATCTTGCATCCTTGGTTCCCTACTGGGTGAGCAGTGGGTGCTGCTAATATCAGCTTGCTAAAAGTTCTCAATGACCTGCAGTGACATCATGCCCCATGTGAATCGATCAGCTGGTACACCAGAAACCCATGTGGTTTGCAGGGGTGCGCAACCACACAAGTTAAGTAACCTTCTATCCCCTGCCGCTCTCCTCTTAAAGATCACCAGCTACACACAGGACGGCCTCTCTTCTCTTTCTGTTTTTTACATATGGAAAAGGTAGATGAGGACAAAGACTGACTGACAGACAGACACACACAGACACCTTCTCACCTTCCAACGAGCCCATAGTGATCGTTGATGTTTTCTTGAGTCACTTGACTGGTGACATAGGGTGGCGCAGGTCCTCAAGTCACTTCTCCCAGTGCTTGGAATGAAGATATCACCAGGGATCACCATGGGATCGCTGGGGAGGGTGAGTATTGCAGCATTTATGCTGTAGAAAATCACTTTAAAAAGCATCACAAACAGACTGTGGGAATATCCATGAGTTTGTGATGCTTTTTTTTTTGGGGGGGGAGGGGTAGAATGGAGTGTATGGGGAAAATGCAGCCCAAAAACGGTCAAGTTAATTGCAGGGACATATGAAAAAACACTGGCAATTTCCTGCAACAACAATGCAGCATCCACAACTGCACCCTGTGGGCACGGCCTTTGTAAAATCACATTGACTTTCATTACATAGCTGTGGGTGCTGCGTTTTTGGTGCAGAAACACAGCAAAAAAATGCAGAAAACACATACAGTGGGCACTTTAGGCTAAAGTTTGTGATCTCGAAAGATACTGCGCTCCACATATTTGCTGTTTATCTTGTGTTAGGCTTCCTACTGGTTTGAAAAATGGTTCCCATCATATACTATTTGCCATTCTGATGTTTTAGAGCAGGGGTCACCAACAGCCAGATCGCGGACTGGGACCAGGCTGCGTCGGTCTGCGTGCCAGTCCACGCTGCCGCAGACCAGCACTACACATAGTATGCTCTGTGGCAGCTCCCGGAGTGATGTCTCCGGCCCCCCCCCCCGCACCTGCAGCATTACGTCCCCTTTCTGGTCTTTTCCTCAGCTCTGTGAATAGAAGTACATGAGAAGCCATCGGCGAATCACAGTGCAGCAGCCTGACCAATCATGGTGCAGCAGCCGGGCCCTGATTGGCTAGTGGCTTTTGCTCTGTGATTGGCCCTGCTGCTGCACTGTGATTCGCCAATGGCTTCTCATATACTTCTATTCACAGAGCTAAGTAAAAGACCAGATAGGGGATGTAATGCTGCAGGTGCAGGGGGGCGGTGACTGAAGTGTGTGTGTGTGTCATCATAGAGATGATGGTGGCTGGAAGAGGAGGCTGTGGCTAGATAAGGAGGCTGGGGCTAGAAGAGGAGGCTGTGGCTTGATGAGAAGGCTGGGGTTAGAAGAGGAGGCTGGAGGCTAGAATAGGAGGCTGGGGGCTAGAAGAGGAGGCTGTAACTGGAAGATGAGACTGGGGGCTGGAAGAGGAGGCTGGGGGCTGGAAGAGGAGGCTGGGGGCTAGAAGAGGAGGATGTAGCTGGAAGGGGAGGCTGAGGGCTGGAAGAGGAGGGTGTGGCTGGAAGAGGAGGCTGGGGGCTAGAAGAGGAAACTGTGGCTGGAAGAGGAGGCTGGGAGCTAGAAGAGGAGGCTGGGGGCTGGAAGAGAAGGCTGTGACTGGAAGAGGAGGCTGGGGTCTGGAAGAGGAGGCTGGGGGCTGAAAGAGGAGGATGTAGCTGGAAGGGGAGGCTGAGGGCTGGAAGAGGAGGGTGTGGCTGGAAGAGGAGGCTGGGGACTAGAAGAGGAAACTGTGGCTGGAAGAGGAGGCTGGGAGCTAGAAGAGGAGGCTGGGGGCTGGAAGAGAAGGATGTGACTGGAAGAGGAGGCTGGGGTCTGGAAGAGGAGGCTGGGGCTGAAAGAGGAGGCTGGGGGCTGCAAGGGGATTATGATGGAGGTTGCAAGGGGATTATGATTAGGATACAGTATTGTGCACTGCAAGGGGATTATGGGGGCTGCAAGGGAATGATGGTGATACCATATTGGGGCTGCAAGGGGATGGAAAAATAAGGCATCCCCTGAAAATAGGATGTAACGCATCTGTCGGGAAAACAGGGTACTAAACTCCACCCCTTCACCATAGCCCCGTCCCATATGACCAAAGCTCCCCCCCAACCCTCCCCCCCCCAGGCCACGCAAAAACAATTTTGCATGAAGCCGGTCCCTGGTGCAAAAAAGGTTGTGGACCACTGTTTTAGAGGGATCTGAAGGACCATTTTAGAGATTTTTATTTCTGCTTAACAAACATTAAAGAAATTACATCTAAAACAAAATATAACTCAATCTGCCTTCAGCAATGAGGCCTGTCTTACATATTGAAGAACTTCCTGTACCCAAGTGTATTCATTTTGTGACTCTGACCTTACTCACACTGAAGAGGAAACATACAGCAATGTGGGAAGTGGTCCTATCTTCAAAGCAAATTGTTCATCAGAACCTTATTTCTTATCTCAAGACTATCTGAATGACCTTATCTGTGATTTAGACTTGTCTAAACATCAATCAGAGCTTCTAAATTCCAAACTTAAAGGGTGAAATCTTCTCCGCGAAGATGTGAGAGTATACTGGTATCATAGCTGATTTCAAAAACTATTTCTCTGAAGCAAAAAACTTCATTTTTTGTAATAATGTTGGTCCTGGTATGGAGGCCCTTGGATATCAACAAACGGCAGATGAGTGTTGATTGTTCATAGACTCATCAAAAACTTGTTTGAAGACCAATTTTTTGCATAATAATAATAACTTCCTATTAATATCTGTTGTACATGCTGCCGATATGTAATAGACATATGAAACAGCTCTTAGAATAAATCCAGTATGGAAAGTGTAACTGGAATATCTGTGGAGATTTGAAGAAGTTTGCTTCATTGCTTGGATTGCAAGTTAGGTATGGTAAATTCTACTGTTTCTTATGTGAATGGGATAACTAGTATTTTGTTGCACCACCTCTGGCTTTTATAACAGCTTACAGTCTTTTATAACAGCTTGAGGCATAGACTTAATGAGTGACAAACAGTACTCAACATCAATCTGGCTCCAACTTTCTCTGATTGCTGTTGCCAGATCAGCTTTGCAGGTTGGAGCCTTGTCATGAACCATTTTTTTTCAACTTTCACCAAAGATTTTCAGTTGGATTGAGATCCGGACTATTTGCAGGCCATGTTTTCACAGCTTTTGCTCTATGGCAGGATGCATTATCATCTTGATAAATAATTTCATCATCCCCAAACATCCCTTCAATTGATTGGATAAGAAAAATGCCCAAAATATCAATGTAAACTTGGGCATTTATTGAAGATGTAATGACAGCCATCTCCCCATGCCTTTACCTGACATACAGCCCTATATCATTAATGACTGTGGAAATTTGCATGTTCTCTTCAGGCAGTCATCTTTATAAATCTCATTGGGACGACACCAAACAAAAGTTCCAGCATCATCACCTTGCCCAATGCAGATTTGCGATTCATCACTGAATATGACTTTCATTCAATCATCCACAGTCCACAATTGCTTTTCCTTAGCCCATTGTAACCTTGTTTTTTCCTGTTTAGGTGTTAATGATGGCTTTTGTTTAGCCTTTCTGTATGTAAATCCCATTTCCTTTAGGTGGTTTCTTACAGTTCGGTCACAGACATTGACTGCAGTTTCCTCCCATTCGTTCCTCATTTGTTTTGTTGTGCATTTCCTGTTTTGGAGACATATTGCTGTAAGTTTCTGGTCTTGACGCTTTGATGTATTCCTTGGTTTACCAGTATGTTTGCCTTTAACAACCTTCCCATGTTGTTTGTATTTGGTCCAGATTTTAGACACAGCTGACTGAACAACCAACATCTTTTGCATCATTGCGTGATGATTTACCCTCTTTTAAGAGTTTGATAATCCTCTCCTTTGTTTCAATTGACATCTCTCGTGTTGGAGCCATGATTCATGTCAGTCCACTTGGTGCAACAGCTTTCCAAGGTGTGATTACTCCTTTTTAGATGCAGACTAACAAGCAGATCTTATTTGATGCAGGTGTTTTGGGAATGAAAATTTCCAGGGTGTTTCCATAATTTTTACCTCAGAATTGAGTGATTCCATAATTTTTCCTCTGCTTGGTGTACAAAAGTAACTGTTACTGGCTAGCACCTTTTTTTTTCAAGATTTTTTTTAGTGTTTCTTCAAGCCATACAGTTGCCATTTGAAGTACCTTTAGTTTTGTGCCATGTCTGTGATCTGCTTTTTTTCTACAAAATTAAACAAGTGAATGGACATCCTCCGAGCCAGGTGATTCCATAAATTTTTTTTTTGCCAGGGGTTGTATTTACCCTCAGCGCACATTCAGCTAGGATTGATGAAACAATTTGTGAAAGCACTGAATGGAAATTCTGCTGCATTTATACATTTGAAATTGAGGTTATATTCACATCAGCGTTTTTTGCTATTCACAGGAGATCTGGTAGTTCAGCTGTATCTGCCGTGTAATGGCTTACTTGCGGCAAGACTGCGTTTGGCCTAATTAATTCCCTATGGGAGTTGCAGACATGATCAGCACTTGTGGTTTTCCCTCATTTCGGCCAATCCGGCACTTGGGGCAACGGACAAAAAACGCTGATAGCAGCGTTATTTTGACTTGCCACTAGTGCAAAACCGCATGTCTGCAAGTCACACAGGGACTGAATTAGGCTACAAGTGAGCCGTTACGCTGCAGATGCAGTAAACTGCCAAATGGCGAAAAACACTGATGTGAAAGCAGCCTGAGTGATGCAAAACGTAATGAAGGCATTTCTTATACAGTAGGGCCACAAATAAAATATTTGGATGATAAACAATTTCAGAAACTGTTAAGTTAAATCCAATGCAAAAAGCAGCCTAGCTATCCTTCAAAAACGTCTCTTCTTCTTTTCTTGGAAATTATAAAGCAAAAAAATATGGTGATATAGTGAGTGATATTGTGAAGTTATACCAAGCTATGGGAGGTAACATGTCTTTAAAATTTTATTTCTTGGACATCCACCTCGTCTTCCCAAAAAATCTTGGTGCTGTCAGTGACCAGCATGGGGAGTATTTTCAGCAGCAGATTTCCATGATGGAACGTAAGTAGCAAGGCAGGTATAGCTCCAATATGCTGGCTGTGTATTGCTGGCCATCGAAGAGACAAAGTTCAGAAGCCAAATATTCTGTAAATCTGTTTTCTGTATTTCATATGATGTCAACTAAATAAGTATTTTTTTTATACTTACCGTACATAAAACGGGAAATGTGTGTCATAAAAAACCCTGCCTGATGGAAAAAATCTGAAAGCATATTCAAATTCAGCACAAAAATATATTTGAATCCAGTTAATTTTGGCTCTGTAAAAAAACAAACATTTTTTTTGATCGACCAGTGTAATAATTAAAGATGTGTTCTGAGATTATTGCAGTTAGAATTGTAACCCTAATCCATGCATTATTTTTGTATTATACACACCTAAAGTTACAGTAGGTTGGGTCTGTGACTTGTACTGATTGCCAGAATAGGATTCTTTTATCCCCTTTAGATTGAGCCAGCAGTGCATACACCCTACCACTGCTCCAAAAAAAAGCTGAGCGGACCACTCAGTCCAATAGGGATTGAATTGTGCAGTGTTTGGGCATTTATACTGCTGTTCCATTCTAAAGGAGGTAAAAGTTCCTTGTCATAGCTGAAGGTTCCCAGCTCTGCCTAGAGGCGCAGGTCCAAGTTGTTAGACCCTTATAATTCTATAAATGACTATTCTACAGAAAAGTGATCAGTTATCTTCACGGGACTACTTCTTTAAAGTAAACCTGTCACTCCCTTTGTGCATTCTAAACTGTGCCCACCAGCTGAAACATGAAGTAATTGAGGTTCTTGAAATCCCTCTATATGCCCAGACGTCCCCCTGCATATATTCTGTCCCGCGCTGTATGTAAATGACTCCTGAAAATGTCCGGGGGGTCTGCTCTCTATGGTCTTCGCCGCTCTGCTTCCTGCAAAACCCGCCCCACTCTATTGAAACTGTCGCCCCACCTGTGTATGCATGTTGAGTGACAGGAAATACTCTCGGGCCTGCACAGTGTGATGAGATTTATGGAGCCAACTCGGGCATGTTGAAAGTTCTTCCTCAGACAAACTTGTCCCAAGGAAAATGTCAAACTTATGCACAGCCCCATAGAATAACATTTGTCCGAGTGCAATTCGATATATTGTCGCATCGCACTCAGACCGAAAATGCATTCGGCTGCACCTAGCCTAATGATAGGCCACCAGAATCATATGCCTAGAGATCCTCTTTAATAGTCATGTGGGAAGTCAACCCATGGATCAGGAAAATAAGATGGGAGGCACATAATCATGAAGCCTGCCAGTGTCAGGTGGCTTGTTGGTGTCAACCAGCACCAGAAAGAGATCTTATTTTATTACTTTGTGTAGGGGATCTTTATAGAAAGGTGCCTAACCAAATTATTGTTTTGTTTACTGTTGGACAGTTGCAATCTTAAAATATTCTAAGCGTCTCCTACATTTTCACTAAAAAGTAAAGCACTTTCCCAATTAATCAGATATGAATACAAAGAATAAAAAGACTACAGTGCTTTATTTTGTATAATTAATACTATATCTTATTAAAGGTAACCAACCAGCAGGATTTAGTGCAATCACCCTGTTACATATACTGTATGATTGCAGAGAAAAGTGTTATCAAACATTAGGAAATCTGTGCAGCACATTAGCACAAGAGGGGCTGGCTTCTTTGTATTACTCCCCTGTTTGCTCTAAACTAAACCCCACCCCCTCCCTCCCTCTCTCCCTGTCACTATATACCAAGGCACATTACATCTGACATTGTGCATGGAGATAGATAGCACAATGTCAGGCTTCCATGTGCCCCAGATAATTACTCCCTCCCTCCTGTGTCTCCGGCTTCTAGTTGTGCTTCTTCTGACAGTGAGACGCAGAGACTAGAGTGGGCAGGGTTTTCTCCTGCGCTGAGACCTGGAAGGGGTGGGCCTTTTTCTGTGCTGTGACCTGGAGAGGCTAGGCCTTCTTCTTTGACCGTTCGATCAGACAGCCAGAGAAGAAGCAGTGAGAACTAGAAGCCAGAGACATAGGAGGGAGTGAGTGATGATCTGGGGCACATAAGACTCCTGACATTGTGCGATCTCCATGCACAGTTTCAGATGTCCTCTCCTTGGTATATACAAAGAAACCCAGCCCGTTATAGTGACGTTCTGCTGCTCTTATGCAAATGTGCTCCACAGTTTTTTCAATGTTTGATAACACTTTTCTCAGCAATCATACATGTAATCATTGAAGTAAAGGTATGCTTGCAGTCAGTATGCCAGAGCATGTAAGGTTTTGCCTTCACTTCATAGCCCTAAATCCTGCTGGTTGGTTCCCTTTAACCTTCAAAATCTTAATGTTTGTTAGAAAAGGCAATTTATGTATTTTGTGTTTTCTATATTTGTAATTTTCTTAAAAGAAGAATGGATACCCAAAGATTACATTGGAATCTTGTTTTCCTCTTTTGTTCTTATGAAAGTCTAAAACTTTTTTAGTTAAAAAAAATGTATATAGATAAAAACATCCAACTACAAACACTGCAATGCCAGGAATACAAGGATACACAGTGCTTCATTTTGGTCTTCATTTATTTTGTACATAAAAAGCATTCATCTCTAAGTATTGCTTCAATAACAAAATTAGTCAACCAGTAGATCAAGAAATATATTTGATCTATAGCTGTAATAGCATACCTTATAAAATATACAATAATTCATTCACAAATAGAAATTACTATATATACAATATTTGTCATTTTTACATCATCAATATCCCATTACAATATTTGTCTTTAGAATAAAAGATATAGCCTATGCTATGGTGGGATTCATTGGATGGGATTATGCTTCTGTTAGGGCTCTTTTCATATATTAGGTTTTTTACATGTTGTTCCTATTTTTTATGGTTGTCTCCAAAAAACAAACAGTGATTTGTCATATCTAGATAGTTTGTGAGCCTAGATAGATCTACCAGGGTCTTCTCCACAGTTATCTGATACTCTCAAGATACAAGACCCTGGTGGACCTATCTGGGCTCACGCAAGATCAATTTTCCTACAGAGCGTTCATCTATGAAATCTCCATGGCTCAAGATCGAGCTGAAAGCTGATAAATAATAATAATAAAATCTATGTTGCAGATCAAAGTTGCCAATGCAACGCCAAAATAAGTACACAGATAGCACACAGATGTCATCCATTTACAGATGAGCTTCAGTGATTCGTAGGACTCTGGCCCATTACCCAGGGCAAATGTCTCTGGCTTATGGAAAAAAAGTTTGCAAATGTCTTAGTTTCCGAGATCCCCAACGTGGCTTTTGACTAGCCGATCTGGCAAGACGTCATCATTGCGGCATAAAGCACAAATAATGTCATGCCATCCCAGCTATACAAAACACCACTCTGAGCAGTATTGCCAACTTGACTTTTTTTATTTTTCAGTACAGCTTACCAAAAAAATCACAAACAATGATTATTGATAATTAGTAATACAGCCCATAATTCTAAAAAGAATACATCAGCTGCATTCACAATATACTGTAAAATGATAATAACTACAGTCAAAATATTCTGTATACTGTAGATTGTGGATTATGTGATGCACCAGATTGTAAAACGCACCCCAAATTTAGAGAAATAAATTAGGAAAAAATGTTTATTTAAAATAGGGGGTTCGTTGTATAATCTAGTGCAGTGTATCTTAGCCTGGGGGCAAGGTAGTGGTGAAGCAGGGTCACAAGAAGCAGGGTTGTGGGGTGGGGGTTTGTAGCAGCGGCATGATAGGGCAATGCTGCAGGGGATAAAAGCTGGGAGGATTGGGTGACCTGGGAGGTTATCACTGAGTGCATATCCAGTTCATGGCGCAATGGCTGCGGAGGAAGTGCGGTCACAGATGAAGATCTCGGACAGCCAAAATCACTATCTGCCCATGCACCTGCTCCAGAGCCATTTTTCCTTGTGCCCATCATGTTGGAAGCAGCGCACTGGCAGATAGAAGTCTCGGCTGTCCAAGATCTTCATCTGCGCCTGTGCTGCTTTTGCAACCTTTCTTCTTTTAGCATCACACCGTGAATTGCCGGTAAATGCACTCAAAAATAACCTACTGGGACACCCCCTGCTTAGGCCCCCCACAGCGTTGTCCACCTTGCAGCCGCCGCCCACCACCAACACAACCCTGCCTCCTGTGACCCCACTCAATCACCACTGTGTCCCCCACATTAAGCTGATGCACCCCTATTTCATTATTTCATTTATTTATTGCATCTTATAATCTGAAAAATACGGGACGTTTCCTCAGCCTCAATAAAATCATGGACAACTTTAATTTTTTTAAACTTTTTGTTATGTACATGGCAGAAAAGTGCCCTATTTTTATGGATGGTTCTGAAATTTCTGGATGGTTGGTAAGCCAGACGCCGAGGATCTAGGAAGGTTAGACATTTGATAGTCTCCAATCCAGCGCCTACTCCCATCAGACATAAGCTTCTCATCAGACTGCTGACCAGGACTATGGACCAAAGACTTGTGAATCGATCCACCAATCTCTCATACGATTTGCTGTCCATATTTTACTGTTTTAAGGGTAAGAGAAGGTAAGAATTTTTTTCTTCATAGGAGATAAAAGGATGCAACAGGATTGTAAAATCTGAGCCATGGATAAAAAAACATTCAGTACATTGAAAAAACCAGTATTTCATATAAGAAAAAAACAAAACAGATTGCTAACATGAAAGGTGATGATCTGATATAAATCCTTTATAACTTTATTTTAGTGCTAAAGATGTATATTAGAAAAGTATTTAATTTACTTGGACAATTTTATATTTACCATGCATGTTTTCCTTCAATTTTTACAAAATACAATCTACACAATGTATAATGCCATTATAGCTAAATCAATGGAGTTGACCTGAAATATCTTAGCACTCCACTTTCTAATAGAAAACTCTGGATAGAAGAGCGATACAATTTATATATTTGGTTATTCTCAAATGTCATATGTGGGTGATTTCATCTGTTGCATTGCCTGTACCATACTGCATATGGGAAGTCTTATTCAGCAATAATAATAGTCACAGAAATTTATGCAACACATTATAGCTTAGGCGATATGTCCTTTTGAAAAGTACCATAGGTCAAAATATATGGAATATCCAAGATATATAATGTATCTCCTTTTAACAAATCAGAATTTTGCAAAAGTTATCATTTTATAGTCAATTATACAATTATTATACAAGTATCATTATTCTTAGAAGTGTCTTTCATTAAATAGATCCTCTTTAAAAATGTGCATCTATCAGCTCTCCTGAAATACGGTTTGTAGAAACATTGTCTTAAAAACTGTCAGGGAGACTTGACTCGTACAAGCTTTGTGATGTGTTCTCCCTCTGTTATTCCTCTTGGAAATTTATGAAAAATATGAAAAACGGGTCATTACAGATGAAGTAAAGTTTATCTTAAAGGGTGTCCAGTACTAAGAAAATCCCTTTCTGATTCCACGTCTCCCAAAGGTAGAATAAAAGAGCCTGTGATCTCCTCCCTTGCTGGCGTTCCAGCAGTGTTGGTAATCGCGGTTCATGTGACATTGTGACATCATGCGAGCCCCCCATCCAATCACCACCAGCTTGTCTCCCCACCTTTGGACCAAATGAGCAATCAACAGGAAGTGAGCGGCAGCCAAAGCATCACTTCTTGTTGACTACTTCATTTGGTTCAAAGATGGGTAGACAGCAGCTGGTGGTGATTGGATGGGGGGCTCGCATGTTGTCACAATGTCACACTAGCCCTGGAACAGTAATTACCAACACTGCTGGAATGCCAGCATGGGAGGTGAGTACAGGCTTTTATTTTACCTTGGAGAGGCATGTTGAATCAGAAGGAGTTTTCTTAGTATTGAATAACCCCTTTAATGCAGAGAGCACAGCACTGGGATATGGCGAAACAAAAAAAGCATAATATAAGAACTAACTTAACTTTAGTCAGTGACTTGTGCAATGTTGCTTTATCTTAATCATCTTAAAGAGGACATGTCACCCCCCAAAGAGTTTTAATCTAAAGGCAGCACTGAATGCAGCATGTATGCTCCATTCAGGCACGCTGTCCCCCATGTGTGTGTGATGTTTTAATCATTAAATACAGCCTTTTAAAATGTGTACAACAAAGTCAGGTGGGCATTACCAGCTCCTCATGAGTCAGCTGCTTCCCGGGGGCTATTTTGCGCCCCCTGCTTCTCTGTTCCTCCCTCCTCCCTCTCCTCGCCGCCTCCTTGATCCCTGTCAGCTTTCCTCACTCTGTGCCTGTGTCTCCTTGTGCTACCTCATGCAGGCGCAGAGCGAGTTGTTGCTACTGTCGGCCCCTCGCTCCTGCTCCCGCCTCCCGCCCTGACAGCAGCAATTATTCCTGCCCTGCTCCATGTATAACACGGAGCAGGGCGGGAACAAGTGCTGACATCAGGGTGGGAGGAGGGACAGGAGCGTGGGGCGTCAGCACTTGTTCCCGCCCTGCTCCATGTTATACATGGAGCAGAGCGGAAACAAGTGCTGACAGGGTTGGAGGCAGGTCAGGAGCGCGGGGCCGACAGTAGCAACACCTCACTCTGCACCTGCGTGAGGTAGCACAAGGAGACGCAGGCGCAGAGTGAGAATGCTTGACAAGGCATCAAGGAGGTGGCGAGAGAGGGAGGAGGGAGGAACACAGATGCAGGGGGCGGGAATAGCCCCCTGGAAGGAGCTGACTCATGGATCTGATAATGCCCTCCTGACTTTGTTGTACACATTTTAAAAGGCTGTATTTAATAATTTATATATCAGAAACAGATGGGGGACCCCTTGCCTGAATGCAGCATACATGCTGCATTCAGTACTGCCTTTAGATTTAAATCTTTGGGGGGGGATACAGGTCCTCTTTAAGTGATATAATCTTCTATTACACATTTTCATTATAAGGTGCCTTGTTTGTTATGCTTACCTTTGCTAAATCTGAACCATTCCCTTTATCAATATGGTGTAACAAAAGACAGCATGTGACTGGCAGCACTGACTGGATAATGTCTGACTGCTTTCACAGTGACTAGAGAAACTAATATTTTCAATTTATTTGCATATTTCGAAGCCGAATACCAAAATTATTTGATAATTGTTTGATCCCAAATGAGCTTCTTTAGCGCTATTTCATGAGGGACTAGTATTGTGTATATACAGTATATATGTCCTCCTTAAAGATATGCAATAATAAAAATCAGTAGTAAATACATGTTCTTTCTGTTGATTTATTATAATTGCATATAAAGATTTAAAGATTCAAGATTTAAAGCAGCTTTATTGGCACCTTAATACACCTTAGTTTTGTCAAAGCAAGTTTACAATAGGGAATAAGGATAGGGACTGTGGGAATGGTGGGTGGGGACTGTAGGAACAATGGATGCGGCATATCTAGGCTGGGACTGTAGGAACTATGGATGGAATGGAAGCATATATTTGCTTCTTAATTCTATATTTAAGAAAGCTGTTCAACAACCAAAATGGCCACCATAAGCTGTTTAATGGTGACCACAAGTCCGGAATGGTGAATGTGCAGTCATGCATACCTGTTGTATCCATATTACTGCAGAGTTTAGCAAAGGCAGGCTACATGGGCTACTATACAGGTCATTATGGTTTGTCTCTGATGAAACATGGGGTTGACTTGGATATAATACATACAATGACAATTCATAGTAACTGGAGATGAGAGAATTGATTCACAGGACTCTGGACATTGGCCACGTCAGTTAGCCTTGACCGCTGGACAGGATGCCTGCAAATCTCAGCATACTTGTAGTTTCAAGGACCGGAATTTACTGGGTGTGACCAGATTAGGTGGTGGGCATGGGCCATACATTTTTAAGTCCACATGATCATAGTTGTTTATAATAGAAGTGGGGGTCTCGGGGTAAGAACCCCAGTTGGGGGTTTGCAAGGGGTCCCCCCTTTCATAATTAATTATGGTACTTAGCCCCACTTACACCCCCCACACCCGAGGGTCTTACTCCCAGACCCCCGCCTCTATTATAAACAACTCTATGACCACGTCTAATTAAAAATTAATGTTTATTCATTCTGTAGCACTTCTAAAGGATATCCCAAGCCACGCTAACCACCTAAGCTGGTCCCTCTGATTAACTTTCAGTCCCCGATACTACAAATATGACCAAATCTCCTTACATTCCAGCATTCCCATTTTGCACATCTATTGGCCCTGCTTTTATCTTTGGCTCTGCAGCATCCAGTAGTGAATGATAGTGTGACCTAGTGTACATAAGTAAGGCTACCTGAAATTCTGCAATTTTTTTTATATTTATGTTTTCAGTTAATTCCTTTTGATTTTAGTGAAGGGACTCCCAAGACAATGAGGACTCTTGTTATGTGTTGCAAGCTTGCATATTTTGGCCAACATATCGACCAATACCTTACATATTTTATACATTTTTCTCATTTTTAGTGCACATTTTCACATTTTATACAGATCCGGCCAAGCCCTTTAGTGTTGGTTGGGTGAATTGGGCTGTCTATCCTTGTAGGGTGAACTCATATAGTGCTGGGCATCCCGCCTGATTTAATAATATGGGTGTCACTTAAAGACTGTAAGTCAGACACTGTGCATCATTTGTATTGGAGTGACTAGCACCTTATTTAGGCTTCATCTGAGTGCAATTAGAATACTAGGCATTGTGAAATATGACAAAATAAAAAAAAAAGAAAATTGATAAATATAACGGTTTATCTTTTTGTTTGGTGTGGAGAACAAAGTAAGGTTCAGCTGAGGTTTCCTGTGCACAGCTGTGATCTATATACTGTGTATAAGGGCCTTAAGCTAGGAGACCATATGCAACGTTTATCTGACAACTAGATTTTCTATAGAGAAACAAATGGACACAGAAGAGAACATTTATGAAGGGCCAAACTCCAGTTTTCTACCATTGAAAACTTGAATATTCTACATCAAGCCATATTTGTGTATAAACCTGCCACTTCTCCAGTGGCGTAACTTGAAGCTTAAGGGCCCCGACGCGAAAGCTTCAATGGGACCCCCAATTATTGCAATTCTGTAAAAGCATTAGTTTTCTTTCTACACTACAAAGGGACTTTTGGGCCCACTATACTCGAGGGTTCGAGTGCGATTGCAACCTTTGCACCTGTTGGTGCAATTCCCACCAAGGATGTCATCTGCAAGGAGTTTGTATGTTCTCCCTGTGTTTGCGTGGGTTTCCTCCGGGTTCTCTAGTTTCCTCCGACACTTGAACGACATACTGATAGGATGTGTAGCTTGTGAGCCCAATGGGGACAGTGTTGCAAATGTAAGTAAAGCGCTATGGAATTAATAGTGCTATATAAATGAATAAATATAATAATATATATATGTATATATATATATTTTATATATACATAAAAATGCAAGTCAGATCACCACTTTACGTGGACTCCTGGATGTAATCCTCACCTTGGGACGAATTAGCACAAAGTAAAGATTGGAGCAAAGCCAGTGAAGTATGAAGATTTGCAAGAAATTTCTCCAGCTATTCCTACGGTGGCAGAGGACCTTGAAGAAGGCTCTACACATGCTGAAACACATAGACCAGTGGGATTCTCTGTGCTTATACTGCTCTGTTGTGTGCACTATGGATATCGTCTTAAATGGAATTTGATTAAAAGCCTTCCTTTATAATCACCACTGGAGGAATAGTAAGAAAAATGTTTTGCAAATCTTTATATATATGTAAAATTGGAATCAGATAACATAGGATCCAATATAATTGAACAGTGACCAAGCAGATCAGATATCTGGCCCAGTAACCATGTACTCAACATAAAAAAGCTACGATAAAAAATATAAACTGATTAATAAACAATATGTTTCAGTTTGTGGTTTTAATTAGCAAAGTAAAATATAAGGTTATGCATTCTCTTTGGGTAATGATAAATAACCCCATTTTGGTGAAACAATGTAATGAATGTATCAGTTTTACTGCCTAAATTAGTAATTATCCCAGTTTTAGTGAAATAGCCTGAAACATTATCTTAGAGGGTATCTGAGGAGACACGTCAAACTGCACTTCATTTGATGTAAATTCTTAAATTCAGAGTGACAGGAAACTTTGCTTTGCAGTGCTTAAATGGATTGCTTTTTGTATATGCACTTGTTGAAACAGCGGGAAATGTCTGGAGATAATCTCTCCACATATATATAAATATATATTTAGGAGAGCCTGACGCCTCTATGTAACATTCTTGTAAACTGCATTTCTTTGCGTATTACGGTATTAAAATGTGAAGTTGAAAAGATAATTTCATAAAAATAATTTTCAAAAATTACAAGGCAGAGTCCTGGACATCGTAGCAACCAAATGACAAAAGTGCTAGTATAAATAATCTCATCCAAATAAAGCTAAATACGTCCATTAAAAACGAGCTGTGCGCCTCCATTAGTAATGTTTTCAGTGGTTTCCTGTTAAAAGAGAAAGAAACATGTATGAGTTATTAATGAAAGTGAAGACAAGAAAAATAAAGTGATACCTCGGGTTTTGTCAATAATCTGTCCAAAAACTATCGATGAAAACCAAAACCGACAAAACACCAGTCAATGATCCCCATAGAAACAATGTAAAATCAATTAATTTGTTGAGGCACTGTACAATAGAAACAAATGTTGTAGTACCGTCTATACCAGAAAAATTGATGTAAACACTTATGTCCCCCCAAAAAATGAGAACAGAATTCAAAGAGTAACACCTTTATTGGCTAACCAGAGAAATTATATTTGCAGGTTTTCAGAGGTCAAAAGGCCCCTTCATCAGGATTTTTACAAGTGAATTACTGAGACAAGATGGCAACATTTAAATAGAAATGACACAAGGACATGAGGTGATGCTTGCTAGAGATAGGTCAAGGAACTCAAATTAAGGTATTTCTTATGAATCTGCATAGACATACAATAAAAAATGAGCTGCACACGCCTGTAGGAACACACTTCTTTACACCTGGACACAGTATGGCAGATCTAGAGGTTCTAATATTGAAAGGTCATTTTAAAAATGATAGAGAATGAAAAATGTGGGAGTTCAAGTTGATAAGGTTGTTTCAATGTCAACAATAGGACTCAATTTGACACTTTGATTCATGACTCATTAGGTTCCTTTCACATCACTTTTTGGGCGATCCATGGCTGTCCATTGTAAAATGGATAGCCACTAGGGATGAGCGAGTCCTAAATTACTCGGAATCGCTAGACCCGCACGAGTCCGAGCCCAGGACTCGGTACTCGTGGCGAGTCTAGCGAGTCCAATGTTAAAGAATAGGGAATATGGATTCGCGAGTCCCGAATAGATAATACAGGACTCGGAATCGCAGACTCGCTAGGATTCGGAGCATTGGACTCAGGGGCTGGCTGGAGCCTCTTCCCCTGGGTGGCAGGTCCAGGCAGCCTTGAGAACCGGGGGGGGGGGGGGGTGGGTGCTGTCGGGTCCAGGCAGCCTTGAGAACCGGGGGGGGGGGGGGGGGGTGTGCTGTCGGGTCCAGGCAGCCTTGAGAACCGGGGGGGGGGGGGGGGGTGCTGTCGGGTCCAGGCAGCCTTGAGAACCGGGGGGGGGGGGGGGTGCTGTCGGGTCCAGGCAGCCTTGAGAACCGGGAGGGGGGGGGGGGGGTTGGTGCTGTTGGACCCGGCGGCCTTGAAAAGCGGGGGGGGGGGCTATCAAAGCTGACCTTACCTCCTCCAGCCGCGAAGCAGCCCGCCTGCCGCAAACCGACTCGCCGGATTTGGACTCGTTACTGAGCGAGTATTCGCTAAAAGACTCGCCGATTCCCGAGTCCAGCGAGTCCCTTAAGAATCGCCGAGTAACGAGTCCTAGCGAGTAGACTCGCTCATCCCTAATAGCCACAGATCCGATTTGGCTCCCCATGTTCCCTATGGGCACGCATTGGTCCTTAATGGCCAT
>JARQOC010000005.1:486838040-486868040 GCA_033576535.1 Allobates femoralis
ACAGAACATTTTGGATCAGTTCACATTTATACTGTGTTCTTTGCTGTGCACTTACATTCGGGTTTTCAGCTATATCTATATATACATGATTCAGGTGAAACCCGTGATAGATCAATTCACTAATGAGGCAGCAGAATTATCCTGGGCTCTATTGCCCTCTGTTAAGTAGTATCCATGGTGGACAAAATTGTGGTTGACAGCACTTTTGTGCATGCCTAAAAATATGCATAAGAAAAATGGTCACCATAGTAATCAAGTCAGGTGACCAGATCAGCTGACATGATTGCTATAACAATCGCATCAGCTGACTGCCTTCATCAATTGCCGCCAGCTCAATCCGGAAGCAGTTACTCATTGCGGTCACCTGAGGTCACCATTCAGGTAAGCATGGTGGCTGCTAAGCATAGTGGGTACCATGCTTACCTGACCTGCCCTCAGGTGACCTCAGGAGTCACTGTACACCTGGCTGTAGCTGGCGGCTCATTCATTCAGTGACTGGAAAGCTTCAGTGACTGGATGCTATGTTCATCACTGCAGCCTCCAATCAAGAAGACTTAGCAGAGAATTGTGGATTGTATGAAGGTCGAGGGGTTAATAAAGATGAAATCCCTAAATATCTTTGTGTTTTTATTGTTTTCTCTCTGTGTTACGTCTTCTTTACTATTTACTTGAAATTCTTTATGGCCGGGTCTAACATTGGCCCGATATTAAGAAGTTCAGGCTTAATGCCAGCTGGCAATGCAAAGCTGACATTAACCTCTTGTTACCCAGTTTGTCACCGCTATACAGCAACTGGAAGAGACGGGTAAAGCGCCAGGAATTGGCATTTCTGGTGCATATGCCAAATTCTGGGGCAGTTGCGGGCTGCTATTCTATAATGTGGGGGGGCCCAACTGAGAATACCCTCAGTTGCCTAGATTTACCTTGGCTGGCACTTAAAAATAGGGCAGAGCCCTATGCATTTTTTTGCTAGCCAAGGTAAAAATAGGCAGCTGAGCATGGCAGCTAGCAGCTGTCCTCTTTTTTTTGCTGAGACAGAAAAATACAACTGAGCTGTACACATTTTTTTTCCATTATTTTTTTTACACACTATAATGCCAGGTTGGTTGCCATACACTATTGTGTGCGACAACCAAGCACAGATACGATCCAGATTGTGGAAATGCAGTCTGATTGTAACAGCCAATCAAGGACGCTCTAACAGAGCATGAGCATCTGTGATTGGCTGTGAAGTGAATATGCAATAAGCTTAATGAGTGGGACCGGAAGTGAGAGGGAGAGAGGAAGAGCAGACACGGATGCAAGCAGTGGGAGACTGATGATCTGTGTGTGTCTGTGTGTGTAATGTAGAACAGAAGCATTAGTGCATTTTCACTAATGCTTCTGTCCGATGTTAAGCTACACACACATCCAAACAATTACCAAACAAATCTTGAATTTATGACTTTTCAGTAAATCGTTCGGGTTTGAGGGACCAAATGAACTTAGCCAAATTCAGTATGGATTTGAAATTGGCAAATGTGTTCAAGCGAACTTTGCTCATCCCTAGCTATAACCTCTTCTGTACTTTCTCTCCTCCCACTGACTTGTATGAATTGAAAACTGAAGAAGTGTTTGTGGTTACACTCAGATCTGCTCCAATCTTCAGCAATTATTAAATACACAACTCTGCAATGAGGCCAAAAAGGAGAGTAAACTGTCTGTGATTAAATGTCTCACACAGAAGAAAGCCCTCTCTCAGCTATTGTTATTGTGTGTACTATTTTTATCCTGTGCATTTCTACCTGCTTATGATTGGCTAATCTTATGCAGGAGAAGAAGTGGCGTTGGCAGGGTATTTGCGCCTGCGTTCCAAAGATTGGTGTATGGATAACTGAACGCTGCGCTGGGACAAGGACGTGGCAGATGATGGTGCTATTTCTGCTTCTGCAAGTACAGGTGAAGGACAGGAGGCATCTTTGCCTGCAGTATGGACAGGGGATTGGCTTGCATGCACAACAGTGGAAGACGCAGTGGTGTCACCCGCAGACAATGCTCCTGGACTCTGCTGTACATCCCACAAAGTTGGGTGCTTTGCTGCCATGTGCCTGATCATGCTGGTGATGGTCAGGCTGCAAGTTTTGCTACCCCTGCTGATGCTGGCATGGCAGGTGTTGCAAATGGTCTTATTCAAATTATTTGCAGACACCTTAAAAAACAGCCAGACTCGGGAAGACCTAACAGTTGTACTGACAACTTCACTCGTGTTGTTGTTCCGGAGAACGGTTGCCTGCCTTCTGCCTGCGGACACCACCCTGCTTCTTCCGGCCTGTTGTGATGCTACGCCTAACTCTCCCTGTGCATTGCTCTCCTCAATCTGCATGTCCTCCTGCCAGGTTGGGTCAGTTACTGGATCATCCACCATGTCGTCTTCCACTTCCGCACCCTGGTCCTCCTCCTGACTTTCTGGCAATTGTGTCTCATCATCATGCACCTCTTGTTGAGATACATTCCCAACGTTGCCATCGTGAGACCGTGGCTGCTCAAATATTTGGGCATTGCTACATACGATCTACTCATGACCCACTTCAACTGGAGCTGGCGAGAGGCCAGAATCTACGAATGGTTAAGTGAACAGCTCTTCAGAGTGTCCAAGTGTGGGATCAGTTATGTCCGGGGCCGGGCACTCGGCATGGTGGGAGGAAGGAGTATCAAGGTGTGGAATGTGCGGTCCAGTCTCACGGCTACTGACACTTGACCATGTGGAAGACAGGGTATTTGTGGTGGTGCCCAACTGACTGGAAGCATTATCCGCTATCCAACCAACAACCTGTTGACACTGGTCTTGGTTTAATAGTGGAGTACTGCTGCGGTCACCTAGAAATTAGGACTGGAAGGTCGAGCGAGATGATGTGGGCGTTTGTCGTGGCGCAATTCGAGCTTGCACACGGGCTCGGCCTCTGCCTGCACCACCATCACGTCCAGTTCCTTGTCCCTTGCCACCGGCCTTGCGCATTTTCAATGTTGTGCTGACTGTATACAGCTAAATGAAGGCGTCCAAGATTTGGTTTTTAGCACAACCCTGAGATTTGAGATTAAGGCCCTGCAGGTGGACTAGTCAGACACAAACGCTGACTACAATAGCGAGTCTTTTGGCGTATTTTAATTTACTCTGCAACCTACAGTAGCAGCACTAAGATGCTAAATGAGTGGAGACAAGAGTTGGTTTTTAGCACGACCCTGAGATTGGAGATTAAGGCCCTGCAGGTATACTAGTCAAACACAAACGCTGACTACAATAGCGAGTCTTTTGGCGTATCCTAATTTACGCTGCAACCTATAGTAGCAGCACTAAGATGCTAAAAGAGTGCAGACAAGAGTTGGTTTTTAGCATGACCCTGAGATTGGAGACTAAGGCCCTGCAGGTGGACTAGTCAGACACAAACGCTGACTACAATAGCGAGTTTTTTGGCATATCCTAATTTGAGCTAAAACCTACTCCTGCCTATAGAGAGCTAAATTAATCCCTAAAAGCACTGTTTTGGAATGGATGGATGAGATTTGCAGCCTGTACAGCAGCCATAGATTTGATGCAGGCTGGTATACTGGCACAATGAAGTTTGCTATATACCCTGCCTCTCTGCCTGCCTGTATACAGCTCTATTAGTCCCCAGAAGGACTGTTGTGGTAATTAGACTGCCAGCCCTGTGCCTACACTAGCTGAAAGGCCACAAATCTGTCCCTCAATCAGCAGCAGCTCTCCCTACACTGACTGTCTGTGGAGCAGAGTGATGAGCACAGCGCGGTCAGGTCTTATAAGGACCTGATGACGCCGTGTGGCCAGCCAATCACTGTAATGCCACAACCAATATGGCTGTGGCATTACAGTGTCTGTCAGCCAATCCCTGCATGTGGGCTGGCTCTGAAAAGAGTGCCAACATGCAGGGAGGTGGACCCCGAGCGTAGCAAGAGTATCGCAAGATTACTCGGTACTCGCCGAGTACCCCGAGTACCGAGATATTTGTGCGAGTACCGAGTAGTAACAAGCATACTCGCTCATCTCTAATCACAATTGTAAATACAGATAGGGCATAAACTTGCGGGTAGAGTATAGTGTAAACAGACTGCCAAGTAATGGATAAAATCACATGCAGATATCACCATCAATAAATCGGTTAGGTAGAGAGTGGCTATTCAAAAAATTGTAAGGTCTCTCTTCGTGGGACCCTTCTTCGTGAGGCAGGAGGTCCAGGTCCCGCCCTAATCTATCTACCCTCCGGCGAAGCCTACCTGCATCCCCTCTGTCATCCCTCACTTCCAGGTTGCAGGGGAGCGCGCCTAGGGAGCGCGTGCCGCTGCTTCTCTGAATTTAAAGGACCAGAGCAACCTTTTTCCAGCCTACCTTTCTTAGCCAATCCCTGAGAGGTTTTGTATATTTAAGTCTCTCACTTCATTAGGGAGGTGCCTTGTCAATGTAGTACTGTTTGTCATAAATTGCTGTGCTCAGGTCCTAGATCAGTGCTTGCTTGTGTTTGCATTGCCTCAGTGCTATCATTAACGTTTGGGGTTTTTCTTGTATTGCTTGTGCCCTCGTCTTGGTCTAACGGCTGCCTGGAGTCCCGGCATCCTGACCAACTACCCTGCAGACTCAGTCAGTTCCCTCTGGACCCCTCTGGAACATCTATTGGTGACACAGCCTCATACCCTCCCCAGACACTTCCGCTTGAGGAAGACGTCTGTACGTCGAAACATGTTGTGGTCTGGAGCTTTTTATGAATAAAGTTACGGAGATAAAGATTAAAGTATCCCGTCTCATACCTGCGCTTTACCTTAGAACCGCATATTCTATTTGAATTCTATTAATCTAATTCCATTGTGGAAAGCGGTGACAGAGCTGCAGGAGGGATAGGGTTAATGGATCAACCTGGTGTTTCCTGACCTAACCCTGGAGAGAGAGCGTGGACAGCACGAGGCCAGGAGCAGAGGTGATTGAGGACACTGGAGCACTACAGATCCAAGGCTGGCAGCCTGAGCCACAAACTACGCTCACAATATGGTTGTGCGGATCGGGCACAACCTTTAAAGGTTAGTTTGCTTATAATACGACCGCTTTAAAGACAGGAGAGGTCCACAAGTGGCGCAACACTATTTTTTCTTTTCATACCCTCCCCAGACACTCCTGCTACCCCAAGTCCTTGTGGGTTCACTATTTGTGCTTTTGTGCTTTAAAACTCTTGCATTTATCTCACGTCCTAGTCCGGCTGGTTCCTTGGGTTCAGCTTCCACAGAAAACCCTGTGGTCTAGTGGTTCCCCTGTCCACGTTTCTTCCTTCTTTCGTGTGACAACAATGACAAGATCCGAATGGACCCAAGGGTCTAGTTGAAGAGGAAGATTGCTGCAAACCTGCAATACCCAAGTGGGTCACAATAGCTGCCTGAGAGACTGTAGACCAGGAAGGGCTGGGGGTCCCAGTCCCACGCGTATCACCTCAGTGAGTCATTTCATCAGGGAGGCGTTGCTTGTGGGGCAAAGTGTGTGCCTTAAATACATGACAAATAAATTGACAATGATTTACCGGTGTGCGGTATCACCAAGCATGATGAGAAGCCAAGGAGGAGTATCCCGGGATCCTTCGTGTCATATGCACAAAGAGAACCCAATTCCTAATTAAATACAATGCCACAATTGGTCTTAGTGATGCTCAGCAACAAATTGGGGAAGTGACCAGGAAGTTTCCAAGTCACATGATGGAATATGTCATTCAGATGCACCCTGTTACGCAAGCCAGCATCACGATTGGTGGCTGTATTACCAGGCGTGCACGAAAAGAACCTGCCCCCTAATTAAATACAAAACCGCAATTGGTCTTAGTGCTCAGCAATGAGCCGGGTAAGTGACCAGGAAGTTCCCAAGTCACATAATTTGGGAACTTCCTGGTCACTCCTCCTGGGGATCGTCTGTTTCGGCACTTCTGGTTTTCAATTTTTTAATTGTTTTTAAATTTTCTGTGTGTTTTTGTGTGTCCCTAATAAAGATTGAAATTTTTTCAGTGGTGTGCTGTACTTTATGTCAATTCTTTTCTTCTTTCCCATGATTATGTACATTCGCATACAGCACTCCGATTAAAAGTATTATATCTAATCCCAGTGGTGCACCATATTCCTTTCATACTTCTGCTTAGCTTCTCCATCTGTAGACTATGCTGTCCCAAGATCAGATTTTGTGTATGTCTGGCTGCCACAGAGGTACTGCACCTAAGCCATAGGTGTGGTATTTCACTCCCAGGTAAGGACGGGACACAAATCCGAGACACACAAACACCTGCACCCAACACCCATCATAACTCCAGACTTGGGGATCTGGGTATACCCTATTGAGAGGGAGGGCCCCATCTTCAGGCTGGAGGAGGGAATAAGCAGAGGGGGAGGAAACAGAAGGTTAGAAAAGAAGCAGAGAACAGTCTAGAAACTCAGATAGTCTGGGAGAGGAAGACGAGCAAGAATGAAGTTCTATGGAAGGCTAGTGCCAGGGGAAGGAGTGGGACCAGTGGATAGGTCACCACAGAACCCTGGCCAGAGGACTCTGTTCCAGCACCCACCCCAAGGCTGCTGCTATAGGAACTTGGTTGCATGAGGACACCGGCCCCATTCTGGAGGCAAACATTCAGAGTTGAGCCAGGAAACCGGAGGCCACTAAGCTGCAGGCAAGGTGGCCAGCACCATGGATATTCGCTGAAACGGTAGATAGACCTAGGGCTAGGGTACGCAGTGATCATTGCCCGACAAGGCCCGCAGCCACCTCCTTTGGACACTGTCGCACGAGGACGCGGGGCAGGAGAGGCGAGTAGCCAGCATGGGAAAACAACCAGGAGAGGCTTACAGAGGGATGTCTCGGAGGAGTGTACCCAAGCTGTCTAGGAGGAGTTGAATGGATCGCGGACCCGGAGGACACGGCACCCGGCTGGGCTGGAACGTCTAAAGACTGTGTGTAAAGTGCAAGAACTGCAACCCCCGGTGTCCTCCTGTTATTCTGCATACCTCCTTGCCTCCTACCTTCCTGCCCATCACCACTTTGTTAGACTGTCTCATCTGCCCTGGGGCCCGGCTCCACCTGTGGGGAGCGATACCATGCAAGCTGCACCACCTTCTGCCCCAGCGGTCCTGATCTGTAGTGTCAGCCATCCCTGGCCGCATACCATAGGTGGCGTCACAAACTTTCTCTTGTAAATAGCCCCTTTTACTGCATGCCCAGGGTCATGGAGTCAGGTCACTGCCACCGTGCTCCCCCTAAGAACTGTCTGTCCCAGTCCTGTGTACCCCACGGCCCTGGGGCCCACTGCATGTACAATGTGACAGGTTCCGTTTAAATGCTAATAAGAATATGCTGGTGGTAAGGCATTGATTAACACCCAGTAACTGACTATTAGATTTTCTTTTGGTGAAAATGTTGCTCATAACTATTGTAACATTGAGAAGCTCAATAGCATATCAGCATTTGAGCTTTTCATTTATAATCTTCATCATACTTTATTATCTAAGTAAATGTAGAAACAGAGGTCTCTAAATAAGCCAGGCAGTCAACGAAGCAGAGAATGTAACATTGTTATTTACCTTATCTTTTAGAAGTAATTTATATTTTGGCTGATGACTGCACAATTTCTGTCTAGCTCCCAAAATTAAATTCTATTTTCGTTTTTGTCATCTGTTATTATTATGTACCATATCATGAAAAATATAATACAATACAATATCACAATACCTGGTTTGTCTAAACAGTTTGGTCTCAAATAGATGCAGTATTTAACTTTAATCTATTTAGAGCCACCAGGGATGACATAAAGTAGTCTGTAATAGACTAGAAATATTCTCTAGCCTCTTTATTGCACCAAATGGTCTTAACAAAGCCAATTAGCCTCCTTCTTTCTTCTTAACCCTATAACTACAAATTAAGCATAATTTCAACACTGTCTGGTGCTTAAAGGGGATTTCCAGGGAGATAAAACATTTTAGTACTGTCCCTGAGCTCCTACATGATGAAGCAGAGCAGGGCACTACAGTTCTAGAATTTATAGATCACTTATAAATCAATAAAATCATATCTACTCCTCATCTCTCACCCCTCCCTTTGGGGACAGAGAAATTCAGCCTCATACTGCTGGTGAAAGCAGGAGGTGTGTCGGGGGCATGGACCCTGGGACCTCAATATCATTTTACATTCGAGCCCCCTCATACTTCTGAAAGACCAAGGGGTATGGCGAGGGTGTGGCTGCCATTCCCATGGTCACACTACAATTCTGTCCATGATATACCATCTTATGTAATGTACTTGAAATAGGCCCGATGCTATTGCATTGGGAGTGTGGTGATATGAACAGTTGCTGTAGAACGTACGCTGTTGTTGCGGGATTTATATGGTGAATATGGTGGCTTAGCGGTTAGCACTGTATGGTGGCTCAGTGGTTAGCACTGTATGGTGGCTGAGTGGTTAGCATGGTATATGGTGGCTCAGTGGTTAGCACAGTATGGTGGCTCAGTGGTTAGCACTGTATATGGTGGCTCAGTGGTTAGTACTGTATATGGTGGTTCAGTGGTTAGCACTGTATGGTGGCTCAGTGGTTAGCACTGTATGGTGACTCAGTGGTTAGCACTGTATGGTGGCTCAGTGGTTAGCACTGTATATGGTGGCTCAGTGGTTGGCACTGTATGGTGGCTCAGTGGTTAGCACTGTATGGTGACTCAGTGGTTAGCACTGTATATGGTGGCTCAGTGGTTAGCATTTTATATGGTGGCTCAGTGGTTAGCACAGTATATCGTGGCTCACTGGTTAACACAGTATATGGTGGCTCAGTAGTTAGCACAGTATACAGTGGCTCAGTAGTTAGCACTGCGCATGGTGGCTCAGTGGTTACCTGTCTCCCCTTCTTCTCTGCTCTTGCCTCCCCCTGTTCTCTGCCCCTGCCTCCCCCTGTTCTCTGCCGCGTCTTCCCCTGTTCTCTGCTGCTGTGTCGCCCTCTTCTCTGCTCCTGTGTCCCCCTCTTCTTTGCTCCTATGTCCCGCTGTCCTCTACCACTGTGTCCTGCTGTCCACTGCCACTGTCCTCTGCCCCTGTGTCCCACTGTCCTCTGCCCATGTGTCCCCCTGTCCTCTGCTTCTTTGTCCCCCTGTCCTCTGCCCCTGTGTCCCCCTGTCCTCTGCCCCTTTGTCCCCCTGTTCTCTGCCCCTGTCCTCTGCCCCTGTGTCCCCCTGTCCTCTGCCCATGTGTCCCCCTTGTTCTCTGCCCCTGTGTCCTCTGCCATGTCCCCCTGTCCTCTACCCCTGTGTCCCCCTGTCCTCTGCCCTCATGTCCCCCTGTTGTCTGCCCCTGTCCTCTGCCTCTGTGTCTCCCTGTCATCTCCCCATGTGTCCCCCTGTCCTCTGCCCCTGTGTTCTCCTGTTATCTGCCCCTGTCCTCTGCCTCTGTGTCCCCCTGTCTTCTGCCCCTATGTCCCCCTGTCCTCTTCCCCTGTGTCCCCTGTCCTCTGCCCCTGTGTCCCCTGTTCTCTGCCCCTGAGTCTCCCTTTCCTCTGCCCCTGTGTCCCCCTGTCTTCTGCCCATGTCCCCCTGTTCTCTGCCCCTGTGTTCCCCTGCCCTCTACCCCAGTGTCCCCCTGTCCCATGCCCCTGTGTCTCCCTGTCCTCTGTCCCTGTGTCTTCCTGTCCTCTGTCCCTGTGTCCCCCTGTCCTCTGCCCCTGTGTCCCCCTGTTCTCTGCCCCTGTGTTACCCAGTTCTCTGCCCCTGTGTCCTCCTGTCCTCTGCCCCTGTGTCCCCCTGTCCTCTGCCACTGTGTCCCCCTGTCCTCTGCCCCTATGTCCCCCTGTCCTCTGCCCCTGTGTCCCCCTGTTCTCTGCCCCTGTCCTCTGCCCCTGTGTACCCCTGTCCTCTGTCCCTGTGTACCCCTGTCCTCTGTCCCTGTGTCTCCCTGTCCTCTGCCCCTGTTCTGTGTCCCCCTGTCCGGTGTGCCCCTGTGTCCCTCTGACCTCTGCCATGTGTCCCCTTCTCCACTGCCCTGTGTCCCCCTGTCCCGTGTGCCTTTGTCCCCCTGTCCTCTGCCCCTGTCTTGTGTGCCCCTGTCCTCTGCCCCTATGTCCCACTGTCCTCTGCCTGTGTCCCCCTGTCCTCTGCCCCTGTGTCTCCCTGTCCTCTGCACCTGTTCTGTGTCCCCCTGTGTACCCTGGTCCTCTGCCCCTGTTCTGTGTCATCCTGTCCTGTGTGCCCATCTCCCCCTGTCCTCTGCCCCTGGCCTGTGTGCCCCTGTCCTCTGCCCCTGTGTCCCCCTGTCCTCTGCCCCTGTTCTGTGTCCCCCTGTCCTTTGTGCTCCTGTCCCCCTGTCCTCTGCCCCTGTTCTGTGTCCCCCTGTCCTGTGTGCCCTTGTGTCCCCCTGTCCTCTACCTGTGTCCTGTGTGCCCCTGTGTCCCCCTGTCCTGTGTGCCTCAGTACCCTTGTCCTCTGCCCCTGTCCTGTGTCCCCCTGTTCTGTGTCCCCTTGTCCTGTGTGCCCCTGTCCCCCTGTCCTCTCCCTTCCACTGATGTTACCATTGCAGGCTGAAGAGAATCAATGTGAAGCCGGTCATGTGATAGGGTGGGCTGATGTGATGTCACAGAGAGGCTGTCTCATGACCGGCTCCACACTGATTCTCTTCAGCCTGCAATGGTACGCCGGTGGAGGCTAAGAACAGAGCGGTGAGGGGGAAGGACGGAGTGGCAGGGAGGAGGAGGAGGAGGGAGAGCAAGCAGTGGGGAGAGTGGGCACTGCTACTGGCTGCCATGCGGGAATACCCATAACTTGGGTGTTCCAATATGGCAGCCAGCATACTTCCGGTTGCGCGGACGCCGCTCATCTCCCGGTTGCGTGGCTGCTTACCTCTGTGTGGAAGGAAATGAGTGGCGGCTACCGTCGGGAGATCAGCAGCTACCGCCGCTGATCTCCCAACGGTAGCGGTGGTGTCTCTTTCACTTAGACTTCTGGCGCCAGTGTCGCTATCCCACAATGGTGCCACAATGCATTGTGGAATAGCGACATAAGCGCCAGAAGTCTGTAACACATATTATTGGTGATCATATAGTAGATGAACAGGGGTGTTCTCCCTTCAAATAGCAATCATGTCACCAAGCAGATATAAATACATACCGTTATCTTCTGCTGTACAATGATATGATAGTGCATAATGTGTACTGCCATATATCAAGCTACAAGCAGTGGCAAAACACTACAATTAATTCAGCACTGCCATGATCTCCTCTCCCCATATCAACGTGTTAGTTTCCTGTCCCCTGAAACTTTAGCGCTATGCATGACTGAATTTCTCTGTCCCGAAGAGAGGGATGAGAGCTGAAGAGCAGATATGATCTTAATGATTTATAAGTGATCCATAGATCCTAGAACTGTAGTGCCCAGCTCTGATTCATCATGTAGGAGGACAGGTACAGTACAGAAAAAGTTTTATATCCCTGGAGTTCTCCCTTAATCCCTTTCATCATCAGATATATTTGACACAGGGTACTCCAGCTCCCCCCTCATCATTGCAAGTAATAAAATATACAGTTTATCAGCTGAAGAAATGAAAACTATTTTGTTCCACCAAAAATCCCCTATATGTCTATATTGACAGGGAAACAAAAGAGTTTTGGCTTTTGGAATGTGTAAATGAAAAAAAGACTAAAAGATAGCCCAACACACACACAAAGATTATAACAACACAAAATAGTTTGTGATTTAACAAATGAAATTCAGTTTTGTTTCTTAAATTTTAACATGGATACGTTTGGCCAAGACATGGAATCTTCCAAGCAGTGAGACTGCTTAAGTATCTTGCAATGACGAAGGCGAGTATGCCTGAAATAGCTGAATTACAAATTGGAATGAATGGCTTTAAATTTATTAGACTGTGTTTGTGCTATACTCAAGTGATTCTGGATATTCTAGTTGAATACTGAGAATAAATAGACAATTTGGTTATCTCTGCCCATTGGCTAAAGTTTAATTTATCTTCTGTTTTAAGACAGCATAAAGGATTGAACTAAAATCAACAAAATTTGAGAGCTCAGACCAACACGCTAATTCCAAGCAGATCTGACACCAGATTTCACAATGCAAACTCCATACATCATTACCTCTCTTATACTTGATGTTCTTACACTGATATTCTGACATTCTAAGAGTATTTTCCCATCGATTCTACCACACACTCAGTGGTCCAATCAGGGCTGACGTTGAAACCTCCTGCAAAATGTTATTCATTCGTACGTGACGACAGGGCCCATAACTTTAATGGTGCAGTCCTTGTGTTCTCTATTGCTCACCATTTTCCAAAGTTATAGTGGCACCCCATGGGTTAATGTGCCACAATAACATCACATGGGTTCCCTCCCCACAACACACTGACTTACACTAGCACCTCTGGGCCAGGAGGGGGAGCACAACCTGCTCTCTTAAATACTCCAGCTCATGAGGAGGTAGCTCAGAACAGAACAGCTCAGGAGAACTGAGAAGTGCAGTACAGGCAGTACTGTGAAGAGCAGAGTTAGCTCAGTGCAGGCCTAGTGAGGGTCTGAGGAACAGGAGAACTACAAGCAGAGAGACACTTTAAACATACTGACTTAGGTTATGGAGAGTTTTCGACCCAATGATTTAGAGCACAAGTTAAACTGCTTTTTCATGAAGATGCTTTTATTAATTCATCAAGGAGATAAAATTGCAGGTACAAAGTGCTCAAACATATAAAAGATAAGTTACATATGGATCTGGATTACAGAGGACACTAGGGGGTAAGGGTCATCTTGTCTCCCACTTCAGGACATATTCATGGTAGCAGTTTCCAACAAAAACCATTATGCAGTCCTAGTATAAATACGGCCATGAGCTGCAGCTTCTAGTGTATACAGGGTATAGAGGGTTCAATACCATATTACCTACTGACACAACCAGTGACTATTAACTCTAACCTATTAACATTATACTTAGGTACAAGGTAATTGAGTCTAAGCTTACCCATGTCAGTGCCAAAGTGGGATTGACCACTGGGGGACGCCCCAACGCGTTTCCCTGATGCTTCCTCAGGGGGCATGTATGGCCATGTCTCCCACCACCTTATATACCCCCCACACCCCCTCTCGCCACCTGCCTCCAATCTGTGCTGCTCCACGCCGCAAACGAGCGGCCGCGCCGTCCCGAGCAGCGGCTTCCGGCCTTCACACACAGGAAGCGCGTCAATTGACACTCCTTCCTGTGTTATTGAAGCCTTACACCGCAGCCCGAGGCCGCCCGACCGCGCATGCGCGGACCGCAGACACCATTTTGGAAGAGGGCAAAATTGCCCTGCTCTCTTATATGCACTGTCCGGAATGGAAAAACAGTTTCAGTGAACAAAATACTGCTATGACCTCATTTAGTGACCCTAATACAAGGGTTAAGTGGACATTGTACAGCCCTAGTGTCATTAAATGACCTGGATATACCCCATGCATAAGTTCGTATATTAACTTCTATGTATATATCTAGGGATACTATATGGGCATAACATCTTGATACATACAGAATTATATATATAAAGAAACAAATTGTTCATATATAACGCTCTCGTTATCCATATATTCAGATGTCCTCCTTCATATAGCCATCCATAGAAGTGATGCGGGTTACAATGTCCTGGCGTCACCATAAAGGTCCAAGTCGGAATACCATCCAGATAGTACACGTACAGGTGTAGAGTGGGGGAGGGGGAGGATACAGAACAGCTAAAAACACGGACAAACAATAAAAAACAGTTAAAACCATATTACGAAAATACCAAAAGGAACCCTCAGGAGAAAACTGGGGGTCCACAGCATAGTCAAAGGTTCAGATCCTACGTATACACTGAATCAAAAAACAAGAATATAAATCCACATTATGGATGGGATATAAATCCTCCTCCGGCTGGAGGTAGATCACATCCACACCCTTCTGTCAGGGAACTTAATTTATCTCAGAAGTCAGAGATATGACACAAAGCTTAGTTTTTCATTAAGGCCATCTGGGGACTGTGTCCCCAGACGGACTATCCATTGGCATTCCCTCCTTGCAAGAGCTTTTTTGTAGTCTCCCCCTCTTGCTCCCAAATGACACACGTCTATAGCTTTAAATTTTAAGTTGGTTGGGTCACAACCATGTTTGGATTTGAAATGGCGGGGTAAGGTTTTTAAATTGGGATCGCCAGGTTCCATCTTTCTAGCCGCCTCTATGTCCTTGATATGCTCCCTTACCCTTACACGAAACTCTCGAGAGGTAAGGCCGATATAAATCAAGCCACAGGGACATGTGGCGTGGTATATCACATTCTTTGTGGTACATGTCAGGTAGTGTCGAATATCATATAGCCGGTCACTATTGGCTGCTCTAAAAGTCCTCGTCCTTTCCGTATTACGACATGCCAGACATGAACCACATGGATAGAATCCCAGCGTTCTCCTCACTCCACTCACTACTGGTTTTGATTCCCTCACATAGTGACTGTGTACCAACATGTCTTTAAGACTGTTACTCCTTCTCGCAGTCAGTAGTGGTTTTTCCGTGACCACGTCACTTAGTCCAGGTACTAATTTCAGAATCCCCCAGTGTCTCTTTAGGATTCCCTAATCCTGTTCCATTTGTCATTATAGGTTGTTATGAAACGAACCGTCTGGGCTCCTTGATTTTCCCTCCTCTCTTTTTGCCGGTCACTCCCCAACAGAAGGGTATTTCTATCCCTCTTCCGGGCCTCTGTGTACCCCCGCTTTATGCACCGCTTGCTGTAGCCCCTCGCCAGAAAACGATCTCTTAGATCTTTAGCCTGTCCCTCAAAGAAATCATCCGTTGAACATACTCTCCTGGCTCGTAGGTATTGACCTACAGGGATCGCCGAGATCGTTGCTGGGGTATGAGCCGAGGAAGCGTGCAATACTGCGTTTACTGATGTAACTTTTCTGTACATATCAGTTTGTATAGATCCGTCGGGGTGGATGTAAAGTTTAATATCTAAGAAGTCCACCGATGATGTGTGATGTGTGTAGGTTAGTCTTATATTGTATTCATTAGAATTTAAGTATCCCAAAAAGGTCTCCAATTGGGATACTGATCCCTTCCACAACATCAACACATCATCGATGTATCTCATCCACGAAAGCACCTGGGTGGCGGCCCGGGCGCCCCCCCGAAAATCTCTCTCTCCCAAAAACCGAGAAAGAGATTTGCGTAGGAGGGCGCGCAGGCCGCCCCCATTGCTGTCCCCCGCTGTTGGAGGAAGAACCGGTCTTTAAAGAGGAAAAAATTATGTGTCAGGATATATTCTAGGAGATCCAGAATCAAGACACTGAGGGATTCTTCCATACTACTACTTTCCAAATAGAAGGCTACAGCCCTAAGTCCATCACAATGGCAGATTGATGAATATAATGATTCAACATCTGCTGTAACTAGACGTGTGTCAGAATCCACAAAGATCCCATCAACTTGCCTCAGGACGTCCGATGTATCACGGACATAGGAGGGCAGCGTTTCCACAAGTGGATGCAGGTAAAACTCAATAAACCTGCACACTGGGTCACACAGCCCCCCTATCCCGGACACAATCGGACGCCCCGGGGGGTTGAGGGGATCTTTGTGGATCTTTGGGAGAAGATAGAAGGTTGGGACTATAGGTTCTTTTATCAAGAGTCCTTCCCATATCTTTTTTGGGATTATACCGTCCTGATATGCCTTATCCACAATCTCAAATAATTGGGACATGAAACTTTTTAAGGGATTATAAGACAAGCTTGAATAATTTTCTTTGTTCTTTAACTGTTTGAAGGCTTCACGTTCATACATTTGCACAGGCCAGATAACCACATTCCCCCCTTTGTCCGCAGGTTTTATAACTACATCTTGTAGTGCCCTCAGTTCTCCCACAGCTATTCTTTGATGATACGATAGATTGTCGGCACCCTCACGGTGACCAGACAATTTTTTTAAATCTTGTCAAGATGTGGGAGAACTGAGGGCACTACAAGATGTAGTTATAAAACCTGCGGACAAAGGGGGGAATGTGGTTATCTGGCCTGTGCAAATGTATGAACGTGAAGCCTTCAAACAGTTAAAGAACAAAGAAAATTATTCAAGCTTGTCTTATAATCCCTTAAAAAGTTTCATGTCCCAATTATTTGAGATTGTGGATAAGGCATATCAGGACGGTATAATCCCAAAAAAGATATGGGAAGGACTCTTGATAAAAGAACCTATAGTCCCAACCTTCTATCTTCTCCCAAAGATCCACAAAGATCCCCTCAACCCCCGGGGCGTCCGATTGTGTCCGGGATAGGGGGGCTGTGTGACCCAGTGTGCAGGTTTATTGAGTTTTACCTGCATCCACTTGTGGAAACGCTGCCCTCCTATGTCCGTGATACATCGGACGTCCTGAGGCAAGTTGATGGGATCTTTGTGGATTCTGACACACGTCTAGTTACAGCAGATGTTGAATCATTATATTCATCAATCTGCCATTGTGATGGACTTAGGGGTGTAGCCTTCTATTTGGAAAGTAGTAGTATGGAAGAATCCCTCAGTGTCTTGATTCTGGATCTCCTAGAATATATCCTGACACATAATTTTTTCCTCTTTAAAGACCGGTTCTTCCTCCAACAGCGGGGGACAGCAATGGGGGCGGCCTGCGCGCCCTCCTACGCAAATCTCTTTCTCGGTTTTTGGGAGAGAGAGATTTTCCGGGGGGGGCGCCCGGGCCGCCACCCAGGTGCTTTCGTGGATGAGATACATCGATGATGTGTTGATGTTGTGGAAGGGATCAGTATCCCAATTGGAGACCTTTTTGGGATACTTAAATTCTAATGAATACAATATAAGACTAACCTACACACATCACACATCATCGGTGGACTTCTTAGATATTAAACTTTACATCCACCCCGACGGATCTATACAAACTGATATGTACAGAAAAGTTACATCAGTAAACGCAGTATTGCACGCTTCCTCGGCTCATACCCCAGCAACGATCTCGGCGATCCCTGTAGGTCAATACCTACGAGCCAGGAGAGTATGTTCAACGGATGATTTCTTTGAGGGACAGGCTAAAGATCTAAGAGATCGTTTTCTGGCGAGGGGCTACAGCAAGCGGTGCATAAAGCGGGGGTACACAGAGGCCCGGAAGAGGGATAGAAATACCCTTCTGTTGGGGAGTGACCGGCAAAAAGAGAGGAGGGAAAATCAAGGAGCCCAGACGGTTCGTTTCATAACAACCTATAATGACAAATGGAACAGGATTAGGGGAATCCTAAAGAGACACTGGGGGATTCTGAAATTAGTACCTGGACTAAGTGACGTGGTCACGGAAAAACCACTACTGACTGCGAGAAGGAGTAACAGTCTTAAAGACATGTTGGTACACAGTCACTATGTGAGGGAATCAAAACCAGTAGTGAGTGGAGTGAGGAGAACGCTGGGATTCTATCCATGTGGTTCATGTCTGGCATGTCGTAATACGGAAAGGACGAGGACTTTTAGAGCAGCCAATAGTGACCGGCTATATGATATTCGACACTACCTGACATGTACCACAAAGAATGTGATATACCACGCCACATGTCCCTGTGGCTTGATTTATATCGGCCTTACCTCTCGAGAGTTTCGTGTAAGGGTAAGGGAGCATATCAGGGACATAGAGGCGGCTAGAAAGATGGAACCTGGCGATCCCAATTTAAAAACCTTACCCCGCCATTTCAAATCCAAACATGGTTGTGACCCAACCAACTTAAAATTTAAAGCTATAGACGTGTGTCATTTGGGAGCAAGAGGGGGAGACTACAAAAAAGCTCTTGCAAGGAGGGAATGCCAATGGATAGTCCGTCTGGGGACACAGTCCCCAGATGGCCTTAATGAAAAACTAAGCTTTGTGTCATATCTCTGACTTCTGAGATAAATTAAGTTCCCTGACAGAAGGGTGTGGATGTGATCTACCTCCAGCCGGAGGAGGATTTATATCCCATCCATAATGTGGATTTATATTCTTGTTTTTTGATTCAGTGTATACGTAGGATCTGAACCTTTGACTATGCTGTGGACCCCCAGTTTTCTCCTGAGGGTTCCTTTTGGTATTTTCGTAATATGGTTTTAACTGTTTTTTATTGTTTGTCCGTGTTTTTAGCTGTTCTGTATCCTCCCCCTCCCCCACTCTACACCTGTACGTGTACTATCTGGATGGTATTCCGACTTGGACCTTTATGGTGACGCCAGGACATTGTAACCCGCATCACTTCTATGGATGGCTATATGAAGGAGGACATCTGAATATATGGATAACGAGAGCGTTATATATGAACAATTTGTTTCTTTATATATATAATTCTGTATGTATCAAGATGTTATGCCCATATAGTATCCCTAGATATATACATAGAAGTTAATATACGAACTTATGCATGGGGTATATCCAGGTCATTTAATGACACTAGGGCTGTACAATGTCCACTTAACCCTTGTATTAGGGTCACTAAATGAGGTCATAGCAGTATTTTGTTCACTGAAACTGTTTTTCCATTCCGGACAGTGCATATAAGAGAGCAGGGCAATTTTGCCCTCTTCCAAAATGGTGTCTGCGGTCCGCGCATGCGCGGTCGGGCGGCCTCGGGCTGCGGTGTAAGGCTTCAATAACACAGGAAGGAGTGTCAATTGACGCGCTTCCTGTGTGTGAAGGCCGGAAGCCGCTGCTCGGGACGGCGCGGCCGCTCGTTTGCGGCGTGGAGCAGCACAGATTGGAGGCAGGTGGCGAGAGGGGGTGTGGGGGGTATATAAGGTGGTGGGAGACATGGCCATACATGCCCCCTGAGGAAGCATCAGGGAAACGCGTTGGGGCGTCCCCCAGTGGTCAATCCCACTTTGGCACTGACATGGGTAAGCTTAGACTCAATTACCTTGTACCTAAGTATAATGTTAATAGGTTAGAGTTAATAGTCACTGGTTGTGTCAGTAGGTAATATGGTATTGAACCCTCTATACCCTGTATACACTAGAAGCTGCAGCTCATGGCCGTATTTATACTAGGACTGCATAATGGTTTTTGTTGGAAACTGCTACCATGAATATGTCCTGAAGTGGGAGACAAGATGACCCTTACCCCCTAGTGTCCTCTGTAATCCAGATCCATATGTAACTTATCTTTTATATGTTTGAGCACTTTGTACCTGCAATTTTATCTCCTTGATGAATTAATAAAAGCATCTTCATGAAAAAGCAGTTTAACTTGTGCTCTAAATCATTGGGTCGAAAACTCTCCATAACCTAAGTCAGTATGTTTAAAGTAATATGTGGGAGAGCCCTAAAATTTTGCAAATATTATTCATGTTATTCCTGGATATATAAAAAAAAAAAGCAGAGAGACACTACTGGGCGCTTGAGTGCAACCATTACTCACCCCAGAGAAGCGCACAGAACGGACACCGGATCCGGTACTGTGACTGACACACAGCACGGTGAATCCAGGAGCAGTGGGGTTTCTAGACGCCCACAGTACCAGTGCGAAGCAACACGGCGGGGTCAGCACAGCACAGAGGACTCAAGTTGCCTAGCCAAGTGGTACCAGCAGCAGAAAGAGAGAAAGAGTGAGGCAGTCCCAGCAGCTCAGCTAGAAGCAGCGGCCAGGACACACACACAGTGCAGCACGAGGAAGCTGATGACCCGGACAGGATGGGAGGAAAGCCTAGTCCCAGTACGGACTCCGTGGACTATAATCTGCAACAACATCTGCAGTAAAGCTTTGGAAAACAGCAAAACTGTGAGTCTGTGTACTGATTGCAACCTTTGCCCTACATCCAACAGCAGAGAGGTCCCACCAGAAGAGCTACAAGCCTGTCAGCTCTGCACACGGGCTGGAACAAAGCTGCAGCATCAGGAGAGAAGGAGAATTGCACCTTTTACTACAAAACGTGAGTGTGTGTTCTTTAACCCCGTCTCCACTATCCATATTCATTATAGACTATACCATCACTGCCCCAGGGAATACAGTTCTACCCACTGGAACTATTCCATCTGCGCTGCCATTACATCATCCCTGAAGGTTCTGCAGCAGTGGCGGCCCCCTTACTGGCCGCATATAGTGGGTGGCGTCACAATAGACTATTCTCCCCTGTAAATACACCCTTTTATTTGCCAGGGCCCGGGACACGGTCTGGACCAGGACCCCCCGTGACTTCCCCAATAGCAGACACGGTCCGGTACTGAGTACACTCGTCCCAGTGCGCTCGACAAACCGCTCAACGGCTGTGATGTTGTTGTGGCACATTAACCCATAGGGTGCCACATATACCTTTACTGCAGGTGTAAAACCAGACGAAGTCTACTACGTCATAGTGTCCATGGGAGCTTGCATCAAGGGGATGTAGGCGGCCAAGAGTGTACGTATTCGCCCTTGGTCATGGAGGGGTTAATAAGACAATATTATTAGCCCAGATAGAGTGCAAAGCTTTTCACCCCCTGCCCACTCATCATCCTGACTGACAGCTTCAGCATGTACTGAGTAATGTTAGATCTCAGCAGCAGCACAGAAAGGACACTGTTATGCTATCAATTAGGTTAGGTGTACAGAAGTTGTCATCATCAGGTGGAAGAGTTCTATGTAGTAATGTATGCAGTTTGTATTGTGAAATTTGGTAACAGTTTCTCTTAATGGAAACTTAAAATTAGCGACCGTAATAGTGGCTTAAGCTCTCACCTCATGGAGTCGATTGCAATTGCAAAGCTTGATGCCTATTGGTAATTCTTTTCTTATTGTTAAAATAGCAATTCTAAAGCTATCCCTTGTATAGAATAATATCTCGATCTGATTAGTTTTTACATACTCTAATATCTAAAACGTATGCCTTTACCTAATTTCATCAAATGCAAACCTGAGCTTGCATTGCTCTTTGAAGTATTTTGCTAGGGAGCTGAAAACATGAAATGGTCTCCCTTAGCTAGACTCTTTTGTCCCCATCCCCAGGTACCTTTTACATTACTATTTGTAGCATATAATTTATTTCCAGTACGCAAGAAAAAAAAATCAGGGCATTTCTGATGGACACCTTTCAACTATAGACCAAAGCAAAATATTAGTCATATAATTTCCATTTCTTTTCTGTTGGTATTAATTGGTATGCTGCACAATGCTATGCATAAATCATTGCTATTGGCAAAGGGAATGCTGACTTTGTGGTGTTGACATCTAGATTAGTATTTCTACATTATGACAAATGGCACTTTTATTTCAGTACCTAAGTCAATATTGTCAGAGTATTCCAAAATGTATTATTAGCTTTATGATCAAATGCATTCACTTTATTGTTTGGATCAATATTATTTAGCGAATAGTGGGGTAATTAAAAAATAGCTTTTATGCACTATAATTTAAATTAATAGATTATATTAAAATCTATGATATAATGCTGAACGTGTCCTTCTGTCCTAAGCCGGGATGGCAGGACAACAGGCCGCAGCTACTGATTGGCTTCAGCAGTGCATGAGAGACCCATCCCTTTCAATCACAGGCCATGCCCCTATACTATTCGAGAACTAAAAAACCAAGAGTAAGATGTCCCTGTTTTGTGTGTCTGTGTGTTTATGATATAACACTGAACACGTCCTTCTGTCTGAATCCAGGATCCAACCATTTGATTGGCCAAAGGACATTTTAATTTTTTTTTTTAAATAGGTTAGCCACTGCAGATGTAATTGGGGTCTCATTTATGAAAAACTGTAAGATCATTCTGGTTGCTTTTAGAGGTGCCTTGGTCAGCGCATTCACCTACCGCAAACTCTGGCGCTTTTGTATTGAAGATAGAAAAGAGTCCAGTAGCACTCCGGTCCTTAAAAAACTTCCAACTTTATTTAATAACAGTGCATAAACAAAGCAGGAAGAGATGCAGAGTCTGTATGAGACATGAGCCTGTTTCGCACCTTGGGGTGCTTCAACCGGTCCGCCTCTGAGTTTTTTAAGGCTCGGAGTGCTGCTGGATTCTTTTATATATTGGACATAACTGCGTTTACTTAAAGCTACTTAACCCTGGATGTGGTTTATGGAGCTCTGGGACAGATAGGAGATTTCTCTCTGTAGAAGTCTGTAAGTCGTTCTGGAGCTTTCCTCTCTTTTTTATTGCCATTGGAATTGAAGACACTGTCTCTCCAAATATCACCAGTGACCAGTTTGTTTCAGATGATATTCGCAGAGACAGTGTCTTCAAGAAAATGGCGCCTTGATCATGATATGTGCATACGCTCACTCCAGCGCCATTTTGTTGAAGGATTCAACTACAACGTGAACATAGCACTACACATGGCCTAGCCATAGGAATAATGGGGGCAAACGCATTGTGAAATTTAAATAAGGGGAAGGGAAGCAGCCGGGGAGGAATAGATAAAGAAGACACAATCCACAAAGTCCCACACCAACAAGGCAACGTCAAGAGAGACCACAGAGTTTACTCCAAACTGTGGTTTACTGAGAAGTTTTTGCAAAGTAAATACAATTAGTTTTCAGCTAATGCTTCAATAAAATTAAAAATGTGCCAATAAAAATGCTCACCCCCTGGCCATAGAATGAGTTCAATAGCTAGTATTCAATCTCACAGCAAATAGTTCAGATATCCCTGATGTTAGTGACCAAAAAAAAGGTAACGTGCTCACTACACAAAGCCAGCCAAATGCACCTAATAGATCAAATGGAACAATCTAGGTCACAAATATAGGATAAACAGTGCACCAAATAGCTACCTTAAGTCAGTATAATTAAACCCTCCAAGTATTGCACCCTGGTGGCACCAAGTTACCAACTGCAAAAACAGTACCAAAACATTCGGAAAAATACTACAAAATGATCAGGTACCCTACAATATCCTAATTAGTGATGGGCGAGCTGTAAAATTCTGGGTCTGTACCAAACACCTAGTGTTCGTGCACGAAACCAAACATGGACTTCTCTGAGAAGTCCGTATTACTGTTTGGGTTCAGGCTCAGCTAGGAGGGCTGTCAAAGGGAGCAAAATGGCAATTATACAAGGAGAAATATACTTACAGAGGACCAGGCGCTTGTTACACTACTTCGGGTCTGCTTATTAAGCCTTATTCACTGCATCCCCCACTCACTCTCTGTGAGAGGGTCTGTGACAGTGTCTGTGATTGGTTGTGTCAGTCAGACTGCATCCCCACAATCAGTGCCAGCATTTGTGATTTCTTGCCACACGCACTATGGCAATGAACCTGTTGTCATATGTGTGTGAAAGTAAACAAAAGTAAAATATAGATTGTAAAGACAATAAAGCGCAAATATCGACAATAAAGTTAGCATTAAGAACAGTCTTGGAAAGGCTCAACCTCCTGTGTTGTGAGAGTCACAACCACTATAAGCACATGAAAGAGGTCCAGCAGACCCATGTGTAATTAACAAACATGGTATAAATAAAAGAAGGGTACAAAATCAAAACTGTCGTCCAAAGTAAATGATCCAGATGATGTGAAGAATGATTTGTCAACAAATTTCGAAGCCACCACAAACTTCTTCAACATGATGCTGCCGTCTTATACCACTTAACCATCCGGCTGTCTTTGGTAAGAGCAACTGTTTAGCCAGGATCTACCAACTCAACCCATCCAAACAATTAAATATCCTCATTTACTTAGTACACAAAACCTTCTTTTTTATATAAAAAGTAAACAAATAATTATAAAAATATAAACTTCTTGTCTATAGGGATCTTTCAAGGTAAATGACCACTACATTTTGTGTCTATAATATGCTCACTGAATAATTTATATTCCTTGGTTTGTTGATCTATGTAAATTACAAGTCACCCATATATACAAACTCACAATTAAAAACCTCTCAATATAAAGGAAATTATTTATACTTATTATTGGTGGGGCCCAGTCTATAAAAATGGTTTTACCATGTAAATGGATAAGAGAATTCCCTAGTACAAGAGAAAAGGGAGCACAGGAAAATTAGCCCCTTGCTCTGAATTATTTGGACCCTCTGGGTCATCCCAACTAAATGTACAATCACCACCTTTGGTGGATCTTTGGGAAGAAACTGATCTTTTTTTATGGGTGCGAAGGACCTCAGCATAGACTCGGGTGAATGAATCAACAACGTGCTGTTGGTAAAAGAACGTGCATCTTTGAGGTGGCTCTAAGCATCCTACACGAGCACGTCCCTATAGGAAGAGTTGGGATAGAGCCAGTAGGGACTAGATGGATTTGCAGTGAGACACCGTGATGCTAAACAAAGTGTTCAAGAGCCCAGAGGTACCAAGACAATGAAAGCAGTATACACCAACATTAATTGCTGTGAATACCCCTATCAAAGTAACATTTAAGTTATGTGTCTATGTTTCATGAGACTGTTATAGTAAAGAACTGTTTTCAAGCATCATTGACTCTTTGTCTGCCTTGATCCTAGACAAGGGCAACTGTCAACTGAACTTTTCCACTGGGGAGCCAGCTGGGGCTTATTCAGCTGAACGAAGGGCTGCTCCGCAGCCTTGCCTGTGCCTCGCCTGCCATGAAGACTACTGGGGCCTCTCAACAATGGTACCTAAACTCCAAGAAGCAAGTCAAAAAAGTCAGAACCAGCAAGCTATTTTTTCACTTGATCTTTGATGTCGCAGCACCCTATGGGTCACATTGTGACCCTTTTCACCTGCTATTATTAAGCAGCAGCAAATAGCGATCCTTGAATGCATGACCTATGTAATGGCCAAAGTTGTGGTGTACTCCAGCCGAACTAAGCAATAATATGTGTTGCATAAAAAAATAAGGGTTTGTAAACAAGGCTACATTACAGATCTCTTTTACTTATTTAACGGATGTGCTAACTAAGATGGCCACATACATATTCACAGTGCAAACGAATGCTCCATGAGTACAGCCACATAATTCAACTTGGTCAGCCAGCTATGTAAGATTTAAAAGTAACATACAGGATGGATGGGTACTCAGCTAATTCAGGAGCACCCAATTGATTTCTTAAAGGGGTTATCCGACCTAAATCTGTTAGTCTACAGTCACTCGCCAGGTATGGCGGTCATGTAGCCACAAGTATGTGATATGCATACACCAGTTCACAATCTGATTGAAAGGGCTTGGCTGGACAACCCCTTTAAGGCAACTAAAATGTAATTAAATATTTCTAATTGGTTTATATAAGTAGTAATGCACTATATAGTAATGAAAAAGGAAATATTTACCGAGTTCTTTTACCTTCTCTGTCATTTCATGGGAGTGATGAAGTGAATGTTCTCTTTCTAAAAACATTCTCCTTTGTTCATAACTGGCTAGACGACAAGTAAGCCATGTAGATATAGTGCAGCCACTGATACCGATGCATGCAAGCGACATTGAAGCAAAATATAATGAGGATCTTTCGGTAAGGGCACGCAGAAATTGAATATTTAAGATTCCTCCAATTAGTCCACATATGCAGCAAGCAGAAAAAAGAATCATCTGCAGAACAAAAAAAAGCAAAAGTACAGAAGAATCAGTAAAACTGATACCTGGACCAAAAATTGTTCCAGCACACTGAGAAATAGCAAAAAAAAATTTAACATATGATAAAAAAAAATTTACATATGAAACTGGCTTAATTGGATTAACTCACTTATAACACTGAATAGCATTGCAGACATAGGTAACAGGATCAACACTGTAGTGTGTAAGTAAATTATAAAAATATCTGCAGTGACGTTGTCCAGATTTTAAATAGACCTGTACACTACAGCTCACTCCCTAACTACCTCTCTACGATTATTAGTGAGTGTTAGATACTGTATATAGTTTAGTTAAATCCATTTCTACTCAAAGTACTTTTCAAGCATTTTCTATACCTTTCTCAGGTATTTCTCATTTGTTATGTTCCAGCACCATCTGCTGGTGAAAATGTATAGTTTATAGTACTTTGAATTGTAAGAATCTGACATGTAACCTGAGTGTTGTCCTATTGGCTGATGACGCTATTGGCTGATGATGCAGACTCAGGGCTCAATAGGTGGAGCCACTTCCAGTCTCTGTCTGTCTAGAGAGACAAAGCTGGAAATCCCCCAAGCCTGTACAAGAGGGCAAAGGGAGCAGAGCTTATGTGAGGGCTTTCCTCACCACTTCCAGGTGCAAGGCTTAGAAGTTCATCCTTCCTTTTACCACAAGAGTTCCAGCCAGGCCACAAGGCCTAGGATTCCTGCTTTGACTTCTACAGCCAAAATGGCTAAAGACTTTAAACCCTGGATCCTCGCTGTCCAGATTTACATGTACTTCTTCAGCAGTAGGGTGTACTGATTGTACAGAAGAACCTACTGCCCGAGAAATTTGAGGGTCTTCCATCTAAGTGCAATCGCCCACTATTTCCTTCAAGTATATTTTTGCAAGTGCCGTGACTAGCTGTGAAAGTATCACAGGATTCCCATGTCTGTAAAACCCTTTTGCTATATATCTACTCTTCTGCTTCAAGACACAAAAGATTCCGAACTTTCCTATAACTTCATAAAAATATTACCGTACTTGCAAATAATCCATGTTTTTAAAGTTCCAGAACCTCAGCTCCAACGTCAGAATTCATCTGCATGGAACTATACTCGCCGTGGGATACACTTGTGCGACTGTCTGATATACTCTATGTTGGATCTTCCCGTTCCTGTGATCCTGAGAAATGTCACTGTTATTCCCGAGACCTGTGTCTGTGATCATTTTTGGCTGTGGACGCTGCATGGGGCTTGATAACAGGGAATGAAAAGCCGCCATTTCAAGGCTGTCTTTTTTCAGGTATCACGAACAGGATCTATTCCTTTGGGCCTATCTACTCTTACGGCACTACAAATCTCATTACTGCTCATTAACCCCTATCTTGCCAGTGAATGCTGCTAAAGACTATCTCCTGGTATATGCTGTGTTACTGCTGCTTGTATCTGTATGTGGAGCAAAGAAAAGTGTAGATTCTCATCCACGGCAGTGCTATATTTAGGAGGGGGAGCCTTTCATCTCAAAACACTGTGAAGATTGCATGTTAAACGTTGCGTGTAATTTAATAGACTGTAAAGATGGCAACGGTTATTTGAGGAAGACATGGGCTTCTCCTCCTGCATCTAAGCATATGCAAAGTCATCCCATCATGAGCAGAGCCTCGGTAAAGGCACAAAAGGTGGCCTATGTCAGTTGCATAGGCTCTTCTCAAGTCTGCTGTCAATCTCCTGCAAGAAGGTGCAGTGTTGTGTGCTTGCCTCGTGGGTAGAGCTGCTGGAGAGAGCTCTGTGCAGTGAGAGAAAAGTTTGGATCTCCACTCAGCTTGTCTGCTGGAAATAGAGAAAAAAAAGACTAACTTGTTCATGGCAGAGGTCATTTGGACCTTTAGGCTGCGTTCACACATTGCAAATTTTTGCGCGTTTTTTTGCGCTCACTTTTCAAAATACGCAATGTGCTTTTTGTCTGCCAGCAAAGTGAATGTGAAATTCACTTTGCTGTGCAGACAGTGCGTAAAAATACGCTGCTCTTTTATAGGAAAAAACACCTGCGTAAAGAGAATGACCTTGTCAATTCTTTACACAGCTCTTTTTCCTATAGGGAATCTATGCATCTGATGTCACAGAGGGGATGAAGAATCCTGCTTCCTCCTCCACTCTGTGACACCTGTGACCTCCCAATTTGATTTTGCAGTGTATTAATTTACACTGCAAAATCAAAGTTAAATAAAGACAAATGCATTAAAAATAATAAAGAATTAAATACTTACCTCTCCGACGGTGTCTGGGATCCAGGAGCCGCCGCTGGAATTGCCCTGCTAGGACCTGTGGTGATGTCAGAGGGCATTCCGGTCATGTGATATGTATCACATGACCGCGAGTGGCCAATCAGCGCCCGTGACATTACTCTGACATCACAGCAGGCCCTGGCAGGACGATACCTCGCCTGCCTCTGCACCGGAGACAGTAGAAAAGGCGTCGGAGGCTAAGTATTTAATCTTTATTATTTTTCATACATTTGACTTTATTTAATTTAGATTTTGCAGTGTATATTAATACACTGTGAAATCTAATGGGGCTGTCACAGATGTCACACAGGGGAGGAGGAAGCAGGATTCTTCCTCCCCTCTGTGACATCACCTGCGCTTTGTGGGGTGAAGAAAGTGCAGTGTGTGAAAGCCTCTGCGTATTTTTTTGTGCTTTTTTGTGCGCCTAAAAATCGCGGCAAAAAACGCACGCAAAAAAGTGCAACAAAATAAGCAAATGTGTGAACGTCGCCTAAAGCAGCTGCTACTGTTTCCATTAACTAAAGGGAGAGAGTCACAGGCTTGTTGTACGTTCCAGAGCCTACCGGCCAGCCTGCCTGTATGCATCATGGAGAAGCTTGAAGCTGCTGTGAGCTCGCCTCCACCAGCAGAGGCGCACAATGATGGAGCTGAACACAAGGAAGGTGGAAGGCGGGGATGCCAGGTTCCCTAGTGGGGCACATGATGATGTAACAGGATATGGGGCTGTGTGTGGTCTTATTTTTACGGACTCTGCAGATGTTTTTATTTATACCATTTTGGGGTAAACACAATGTTTGGATCAGCTCTTATTGCATTTTATTGCAATGTTGTGGTGGACAAAACAATGTCATTCTGACATTTAAATGTTTTTTCTCATTACACAGTTTATCGAGCAGATTATTTATTTAATGTTTTGATAGATCAGACTTTTATGAATGCAGCAATTCAAAATATGTGTTTTTTTAATGTTTTATTTAAAGGGGCAAAAGGGGGTGATTTGAACTTTTGTGTTTTTTTTTCATATTTAAAAACCCTTTTTTACTTTAAAAAACTTTTTTACTTTTTATTGTACTTACCGTAATAGTTCCCATAGGAAACAGGAAGATTCGATTAACTTATCAGTTGTGATTTACATAGCAGTGAATGTGCACTGCTATGTATAGCAAAAATCACTATCAATGAACTCAATCTAAACACTGGCTTTCACAGAAGTATTGTAATGAAAGGCACAGACATGTTTAGCAGACCCCCAGCTGTCATGACTCATGACAACCCATCAGTGCCCCGGTGTGGGAGACCTGCCTGAATTCTATCTCATGCCTCTCTCTTTATACATTTTACATAGAATATAAATTCCATAGTAGGCACTTACTATGAGTCCCGATTTCTTTTTGGCGCAGAAGATTCCACAAACTCCACAAATGAGAAACTGCAATGAAAAATAATGTAAAAAATAATCGATTAAAAAACATAACTATTGAGAAATATTAGAGAAAGATATATTGTATGTAAGAAGTAAGAAGTGTTGTATGCAATTGTAATCAAATGATATAGTTGAACATACAAGAATGATGTGATAATGGCTTACCTGACAAATGTAACTGGAGGAGTTGAGGACTATTAGTTATTAGTATCCTCTGATGACACAACCCTTTTCAGTTTCAATTTAACCAACCTAGCATTTGTACTTTTACATGACATGAAAACTACATCAATTTAGACATCCGGAGTTTGCCACTCTAAAGGCCACTTTACACACACCAACTTATCTGTCCAACTTCTGACCAACTTGCTGATTGCAGTGAAATCATGGACACATTGCTCCATTTTGTGACTGTGTACAATGGAACAATGTGTCCATGATTTCACTGCAACCAGCAAGTTGGTCAGAAGTTGGACAGATAAGTTGGTGTGTGTAAAGTGGCCCTTACAGAATTGCTGTTTTCTGTCCTGGCAACATACCCAGTTATAGGGCATATGAACAGCGGAAATTTTCACAGAGATGATCTCAGTAAACATGCATAAAATTGCACTCAAAGGGCTCCTGTCATGTCGTTTTTTGTTTTTTAAAACTGCCTCCAATGTAATATAGTAACATAGTTTTTAAGGTTAAAGGAAGACTTTAAAGGGAACCTGTCACCTAATCTATGGCCCCTAAACTATCACTACCTGCCCCTACAGACCCTAACTAGCTCCCTAACCATCCCTGGGTGACGTAAT
>JARQOC010000005.1:486873040-486897579 GCA_033576535.1 Allobates femoralis
TTGAGATTCTACTCTGTATGCCCCCTACAAGGTCATTAATAAATATATTAAATAGAAGCGGGCCCAACATGTAATGTAATTTATATCATGCACGGTGCATCACTAATCTGGTTTTAAAGAAAAAAAATCCATGCACTTTCATGAAAAAGCACTTTAAATGCTTATATGCTTGCATTAGGTACCTGCTCAGTCATTCGGGTGGATACTTCAGCTGCAATCAGTCATGTCAATCCACTTCAATCATGCAGTTTTTTAAACACAGTCAAGCCCCTCTGAATTTAATATGTTAACATCACGTAAGGATCTTCAGAACATCACATATGCTGTAGAAGGACCTGTAGTGATGACATCACCATTTGACCATAATGGGTGGGGCTAAGGAGGCCTTAGGTGAGGTAATTATGCCCAGTATGGTCACATGGTCGTGACATCACTGCAGGTCCTTCTACAGCATATGTGAATTTCTGAAGGTCCTAAAGAGAACCTGTCACCCCCCTAGTGCTTTACAAAGTGAAAGCAGCACCTTCTGTAGCATCTATGCTGTATTCTGTGAAGATATGTGCAATGTCTCTACCCCCCTGTACCCCAAAAGAAACACTTTCTAAAGTTTCTCACCATGTATTTACATTGATAATTAAGCGGTCTGATGGGTCTTGCTTCCATCGCCGCCGGCCGGTCCTCTCCGCCCCCTCTATGTGTCTGCCGCCTCCTCTTCTGTGCCTGCACATAATCCTCTGAATTCACGTAGGCACAAACATCTTGAGTCAGTGTGTCGGGAGCCTGGCTGTCATCATTGTGCCTGTGTGAGGTGCTGTATGCATAACATTGAACAGAGCAGGCTCTGGTGCCCAAGAAAAGCCCGAGATTCTTAATGTCAGGCAAAGTTAGACCCAGCCATTAAGAATCTCCAATAAAGGGTTAAAAAAAAGACACCACACAGAGAAAAAAAATATTTATTAGAAATAAAGACACAGACACCCTTAGGGGCTCCATTTTTATTACTCCCCTTTACAGCCCTCCAGGATCATGGTCTTCTTTCTTCTGTCTTCTTTCTTCTACAAATGTTCAGCACTGCTATATCACAAAGTATCACAAAGCAGGAGGAGGAAGAACGTTTCCACCCCCTGCTCTGTGATGACTGAATGAGCAGAGGCAGTGATGGGTAAGCGGTGATTTCATCACTGACACCATCAACATAGTACCCAAATAAGCGGTTACTATAGCAATGATGCCCACAGCGAGATCACAGAGGCTCCTGAATGAGCCGCAGACGTTAAGGCCCTGCTTACCGTTGCAGCTTACCAATAACAGCAGCGCCGGCAAGCAGGCCAGGGAGTTAACTCTGCTGTCACCGCTGCTCCAGTATGAGCAGCGCACAGAGGAGGGTCCCAAGGGCATGGGAAGTAGGCGCCGAACCGAGAAGGGTGGAGGGATCGGGTCGCAGTGTGGACCGGCCCCAGACTAGCGGAGAGACTTTAGTCCTCAACTAGCCAACTGGAGGCTGCTATATCTGTATGTGCAGCAGCCAAATCCACACACACTCGTTAAAAAGGTGGCTGCATAGGGCAAAGGGGACAGAGAGGACATCGCCCAACAGGACCCAAGGTCGCCGTCTTGGGGCACTCTGTGTGAAGCACAGGGCAGGAGGACAAGAGCCAGCACAGAGGACCTGGAAAGGTACATCAGAAGGATGTCCCGGTAAAGTGCACCTAAACTACCCAAGAGTTGGCTGGATCACTGACCTGGAGGATACAGCACCCGGCTGACTATTGTAAACTGGATAACTATGAGTAAAGTGTGAAGACTGCACCCTGCTGTGTCCTCAGATTATTTCCTGCATCATCTGCCTTGTACTACAACAGTTATCATCAATTAGACTTTACAACTTCCCTGGGGCCCCACTCTATCCCTGGGGAGCTGTTTCATCTTTGCTGCATCACCAAGTGCCCCAGTGGACCTGAATCGCATCGTCGTCCATCCATTGATGAACACCACGGTTGGCATTACGATTTAATCCCTTATAAACTTTCCCCTATTTTATGACACGGCCAGGGCCACAGAATCGGGTCACGCCACTGCGACATCCCCAAAAGAACTATCCGGCCCGATTCTGAGTTCCCCATGGCCCTGGCGGTGGGCGTCACAAACAGGATGTACCTATCCGGTATACCGGGTCTCTTGCGCCTGAGACTGTGTTATAACATTGTGTAATGGTGCCCACCAAAAAGAACAAGTGCCATATGTGTGCAAAGGGGAGTGGTGCAACCTCCCATCGTGGGTCTGGTCACCAAACAGCATCAAAAGCATTATCCACCCACTGCAAAGACTTCAGTACAAAAACACTTGTCCGTCTGCTGGGGGGATCCGCCTCCTGGTGTGGCAGATAGCAAAATTGAGAGGAACCACCCATGAAGGGGAGAGGGCGGAAAGAGTACTAAGATGAGTGCAACAACACGTGCTGCCGGAGAAGCAGCAAAGAACCCTGTAGCCGCCATGGAGAGAGGCGACCAGAAAGCTCCGGCGCATGCGTTGGAAGCAAAGGACTCCCCCAGTGGTCCCAAAAGTGACCTGGACTTGGTGCCCATGGTAGACCTGGAGTTTTTGCAGCAGGAGATGCAGAGACTAAGTCAGCAGTTGAGACAGACCAAGGTGGACACCGTGGAAAGAGGGAAGGAGGTCCTGTTGGAAAAGATGTCGCAGCGATAAACAGCCTCGCGACCCACGTCCCCAACCCCCGAGGAGGATGAGGAGGAAAGATCCAGCACGGGAGAGGCAATGGATGCAGGTATTGACACTGCCCCTGTAGCTTAGGAAACCCTGGTTGGGCCCTTAAGACCCCCGACAGCCCTTGAACCCACTCGGCCTAGTGTTCAGAGACATAGCGGAGGACCAGACGTCCAATGCCAAGGATAGATTGGCGGCCCTGCTGCAGCCCGAGCCGGTGCCCAACAAGGTTCATGCGGAGAAAGTAGTTTTCCACTGAGATTAGAGGAGCTATTGGGGTTCCCTGGGGAGGCCCAAGCAAGAGAGGCCTGGGAAGAGACCCTAAATTGGGAGGACTACTGCTAGCAGCAGTCTATCCGGTGGGAGGTGGAGGAGAAAGAGCACAAGACCCAGTGGAGAGCCATGGAAGATTGACTTAAAAGCAAAGAGCCAAGCTCGTAAAGCTGGGGCCGCTAACCAGGGTCCACGAAGGCAGGTAATGGTAGTTAAATTTGACGTAGAGAAAGGTTGCAGGTTTATCAGAGAACCCCGGGGTGGCCTCAGAACTGTTTATGACCTAACAAGATGCGGAGTCACACCTGCAAAAGAGACACACTGACGATGACCTGTACCCTGGGGATCTTGTGACCTTCACCTGGCAAGCAGGTGAGTGTGGGTGGTACACCCTTAACATGAAAAAGTACATCATACAAAAGTATGAGAGGAGATGCTGTCCCCAGTGCCCGTGGTTGTAGAGTCAGTTCGACCATGAGTGGCTTCAACCCTGGCCGCTGCACCTCACTCAGAAGCCTTAGCCCCGGCTGCAACGTCAAGCTCAACAGCTTTCGCCCTGGCAACTGGTTTAAAATGTGATAGAATTATATGTTTTAGTTAGTTAGATGTGTGAACCTGGTTATAAGTAATGGACAATATGATCATGAAAGGTAAATGATCAGAACTTTCCATGTAAATAGTTAGCACTTAATGTGCTCCTTGTTGGTTGTACAACCAGCATTGTGGGCACTACCTGGACACCTTGCACTTGTAAGTTGACCAAAGAACTAAAACATGGCGTGTCCAAAAAGTGGTCCAACAAGGTGACTAGCGATGCCCTGTAGCCACGCCCAGGGCCAACGTTGGGATTTTGAGACGGGTTCCCCCATATTGCACTTAGAACGTTGAGAAGGACATGGCGGTTGGAGATCTCATTGGACCCTGTTGAACTTAGTTGCTAAAGTTTTATTTATTGTAATGCTATGTTTTATATCTCCGGTATTTATATGCAACGTTCAAGTGAAGAGTACCTCCCATAAAGGGTTTCAATTTTGTTATACTTGTTAAAATGCATTTCAGAAAAATTTTACTTGTTTGAACACCTGTTTTTACTCTGTTCCAGCCCGTGGACGTGCTGTGTTTTAAGAGGGGGTAGAGTATGTGGTGCCCCTGAGCGTCCAGTCTCCACACAAGTACTTCACCTCAGCCAAAGGTGTGGTACTCCACTCTTGGGTAAGGAGGGGGCACTACCCGATACCCACACACCCGCATCCAACACCACACCATTCTAGGCCAGGGAATCTGGGCAGACCCTATTTAGAGAGGGCCCCATCTCAGGCTGGAAGGTGGAACAAGGTAAAGGGTGTGGGTGAAGGAAGTAGAAAAAGGGTAGGACACCCGGTAGGGAGAATGTGAGGAAAACGTTAGAAAAAATGTTAAGAGTGACGTGAGGACAAAGAGAGTGGAGACGTCCTGGGGATGGGAGCCACAGAGAGGCTCGTCCCAGGGCTGTGGCGGAAGGAAGCTTTTTTAAGAAGAAAAGAGAGGAGAGTGAAAGGGTTCTAGGGGCACAGGAAGTGGGAACCCACGTGTGGCACCCGAATCCACGCCGAACCGAGTCGGGTTGAGGGACCAGGTCGCAGAGGGGACCGGCCCCAGATTAGCAGAGAGACTTTAGGCCTCAGTTAGCAAACTGGTGGCTGCTGTATCTGTATGTGCGGCAGCAAAATCCACACCCTCGCTATAAACGTGGCCACATAGGACCAAGGGGACAGTGAAGATGTTGCCCAACAGGACCCAAGGCCGCTCGCTTGGGACACAGTGTGTGAAGCCCAGGGCAGGAGGGCGAGAGCCAGTGCAGAGAGATGACCCAGGAAGGTACATCAGAAGGGGGTCCTGGTAAAGTGCACCTAAACTACCCAAGAGTTGGCTGGATCACCGACCCGGAGGACACAGCATCCGATTGACTATTGTAATCAAGAGAACTGTGAGTAAAGTGTGAAGACTGCACCCTGCTGTGTCCTCAAATTATTTCCTGCATCATCTGCCCTGTACTACAACAGTTACCATCATCAATTAGACTTTACAACTTCCCTGGGGCCCCGCTCTACCCATGGGGGCTGTTTCATCTTTGCTGCTTTACCAACTGCCTCAGTGGACCTGAATCGCAGTATTGGCCATCCATTGCCGAACACCACGGGTGGCGTCACTACTCAATCACTATCAACTTTCCCCCATTTTTATGACACAGCCAGCACCACGGAGCCAGGTCACGGCCATATGACATCCCCATAGAACTGTACGGCCAGGTTTCGGGTATCCCACGGCACTGGTGTCGAGTTTGTTAGCTGTATAATATTTTACAGACTGATAGATGTCAATTATTTTGTTTCTCATTTGTTCCTGAATTTCTTTGGATCACTATGCTAACTGCGTGCCATATTTATTCATTATGGTGTATGAACAGTGAATAAATTGTCCAGTGGTGCTATAGAACTATTGCTATTTTAGAGATTTTGCTAAGGGTACGCATTAGGGATAGACAAGGATGAGCGGGGGTGCCATTTTACATATGGGTGTCATAACTTCCCCTGACAGGTATGGTTGATTACAGGGATTATATATTTTATAGGATTATATATAGACTAGATGGCGGCCCGATTCTAAAGAATCGGGTAGTCTAGAATCCATATATAGTTTATTTACTAATAGTTACGGGAGTGCGGTGAAATTAATTGTGTGTATACAGGTGGCTCAGTGGGTAGCAGAGTATACGGTGGCTCAGTGGTTAGCAGTGAGTGCGGTGGCTCAGTGGTTAGCAGTGAGTGCGGTGGCTCAGTGGTTAGCAGTGAGTGCGGTGGCTCAGTGGTTAGCAGTGAGTGCGGTGGCTCAGTGGTTAGCAGTGAGTGCGGTGGCTCAGTGGTCAGTGATTGCGGTGGCTCAGTAGTCAGTCAGTGCGGTGGCTCAGTGGTTAGCAGTGAGTGTGGTGGCTCAGTGGTTAGCAGTGAGTGCGGTGGCTCAGTGGTTAGCAGTGAGTGCGGTGGCTCAGTGGTTAGCAGTGAGTGCGGTGGCTCAGTGGTTAGCAGCGAGTGCGGTGGCTCAGTGGTTAGCAACGAGTGCGGTGGCTCAGTGGTTAGCAGTGAGTGCGGTGGTTCAGTGGTTAGAAGTGAGTGCGGTGGCTCAGTGGTTAGCAGTGAGTGCAGTGGCTCAGTGGTTAGCAGTGAGTGCGGTGGCTCAGTGGTTAGCAGTGAGTGCGGTGGCTCAGTGGTCAGTGATTGCGGTGGCTCAGTGGTCAGTGAGTGCGGTGGCTCAGTGGTTAGCAGTGAGTGCGGTGGCTCAGTGGTTAGCAGTGAGTGTGGTGGCTCAGTGGTTAGCAGTGAGTGCGGTGGCTCAGTGGTTAGCAGTGAGTGCGGTGGCTCAGTGGTTAGCAGTGAGTGCGGTGGCTCAGTGGTTAGCAGCGAGTGCGGTGGCTCAGTGGTTAGCAGCGAGTGCGGTGGCTCAGTGGTTAGCAGCGAGTGCGGTGGCTCAGTGGTTAGCAACGAGTGCGGTGGCTCAGTGGTTAGCAGTGAGTGCGGTGGTTCAGTGGTTAGAAGTGAGTGCGGTGGCTCAGTGGTTAGCAGTGAGTGCAGTGGCTCAGTGGTTAGCAGTGAGTGCGGTGGCTCAGTGGTTAGCAGTGAGTGCGGTTAGATTGGTCAGCACAGTGGCGTGGGCAGAGGGGTGAGCGCAGCGCCGTGGGCAGAGTGGTCAGCGCAGCACCGTGGGCAGAGTGGTGAGCACACACATACATACATACACACACACACACACACTCCGCTATAGTTAGCACCGACCCTGCGTCTTCCCCGCCGCCTGGATCCTGAGTTGAGATGTCGCCGCCCGCGGACGACTGGATCCAATATGGCGTCCGGGAAGTTTGGCGAGACTTCTTGGACGCTATCTTGGAGCCAGTAGTTCGGGGGTGTCAACATGTCGACTGAGGATCCAGGCGGCTGATGCAGGGCCGGTGCTAACTATAGCGGAGTGTGTGTGTGTGCGTGTGTGTATGTGTGAGAACAAAGTGAGGGAAGTGCGGACAAAGTGAGGGAAGTGCGGACAAAGTGAAGGAAGTGACTATATACACACATATATACACATACTGTACATTGCATATGGAGGGGTGAGGAGAGCGGAGGCTGGAGGGGTGAGGAGAGCGGAGGCTGGAGGGGTGAGGAGAGATGAGGACAGGGGAGGCTGGAGGGGTGAGGACAGGGGAGACTGGAGGGGTGAGGACAGGGGAGGCTGGAAGGGTGAGGAGGGGTGAGGACAGGGGAGGATGGAGGGGAGGGCGGAGGCTGGAGGGGAGAGGGGAGGCTGGAGGGGAGAGGGGAGGCTGGAGGGCGGAGGCTGGAGGGGAGAGTGGAGGGGAGAGCGGAGGCTGGAGGGCAGAGGGGAGAGTGGAGGCTGGAGGGTAGAGCGAAGGCTGGAGGGCGGAGGCTGGAGGGGAGAGCGGAGGCTGGAGGGGAGAGCGGAGGCTGGAGGGGAGAGTGGAGGCTGGAGGGCAGAGGGGAGAGTGGAGGCTGGAGGGGAGAGCGGAGGCTGGAGGGGAGAGCGGAGGCTAGAGGGCAAAGGGGAGAGTGGAGGCTGGAGGACAGAGGGGAGAGTGGAGGCTGGAGGGGAGAGCGGAGGCTGGAGGGCGGAGGCTGGAGGGGAGAGCGGAGGCTGGAGGGGAGAGCGGAGGCTGGAGGGTAGAGGGGAGAGCAGAGGCTGGAGGGCAGAGGGGAGAGTGGAGGCTGGAGGGGAGAGCGGAGGCTGGAGGGCAGAGGGAGGCTGGAGGGCAGAGAGGAGAGTGGAGGCTGGAGGGCAGAGGGGAGAGTGGAGGCTGGAGGGCAGAGGGGAGGCTGGAGGGGAGAGTGGAGGCTGGAGGGGAGAGCAGAGGCTGGAGGGGAGAGTGGAGGCTGGAGGGGAGAGCGGAGGCTGGAGGGGAGAGCAGAGGCTGGAGGGCAGAGGGGAGAGCGGAGGCTGGAGGGGAGAGCGGAGGCTGGAGGGGAGAGAGGAGGCTGGAGGGAGAGGGGAGAGTGGAGGCTGGAGGGCAGAGGGGAGAGTGGAGGCTGGAGGGCAGAGGGGAGAGCGGAGGCTGGAGGGGAGAGCGGAGGCTGGAGGGCAGAGGGGAGAGTGGAAGCTGGAGGGGAGGGCGGAGGCTGGAGGGGAGAGCGGAGGCTTGAGGGGAGAGTGGAGGCTGGAGGGGAGAGCGGAGGCTGGAGGGCAGAGGGGAGGCTGGAGGGCAGAGGGGAGAATGGAGGCTGGAGGGGAGAGTGGAGGCTGGAGGGCAGAGGGGAGGCTGGAGGGGAGAGTGGAGGCTGGAGGGCAGAGGGGAGGCTGGAGGGCAGAGGGGAGAGTGGAGGCTGGAGGGGAGAGTGGAGGCTGGAGGGCAGAGGGGAGGCTGGAGGGGAGAGCGGACGCTGGAGGGGAGAGTGGAGAGTGGAGGCTGGAGGGGAGAGCGGAGGCTGGAGGGCAGAGGGGAGAGCGGAGGCTGGAGAGGAGAGCGGAGGCTGGAGGGGAGAGTGGAGGCTGGAGGGGAGAGCGGAGGCTGGAGGGGAGAGCAGAGGCTGGAGGGTAGAGTGGAGGCTGGAGGGCAGAGGGGAGAGTGGAGGCTGGAGGGGAGAGTGGAGGCTGGAGGAGAGAGCGGAGGCTGGAGAGGAGAGCGGAAGCTGGAGGGGAGAGCGGAGGCTGGAGGGCAGAGGGGAGAGTGGAGGCTGGAGGGGAGAGCGGAGGCTGGCGGGGAGAGCGGAGGCTGGAGGGGAGAGCGGAGGCTGGAGGGGAGAGGGGAAGCTGGAGGGCAGAGGCTGGAGGGGAGAGGGGAGGCTGGAGGGGAGAGCGGAGGCTGGAGGGGAGAGGGGAAGCTGGAGGGCAGAGGCTGGAGGGGAGAGGGGAGGCTGGAGGGGAGAGGGGAGGCTGGAGGGCGGAGGCTGGAGGGGAGGCTGGAGTGGAGAGCGGAGGCTGGAGGGGAGAGCGGAGGCTGGAGGGCAGAGGGGAGGCTGGAGGGTAGAGAGGAGAGCGGAGGCTGGAGGGGAGACCGGAGGCTGGAGGAGAGAGCAGAGGCTGGAGTGCAGAGTGGAGGCTGGAGGGGAGAGCGGAGGCTGGAGGGCAGAGGCTGGAGGGGAGAGTGGTAGGTGTGGTGCTGCGGGCCCTGTGTCAAGATTAGCACCCTGGACCCCCATGTGAGGACCGGGGGGTGGTGGGGGAGAGATGTGTGGCCCTTATGCAGACTCACCTCGGGTGGCGTGTAGGAGGAGAGGAGGGGCGGGCAGAGCAGGCGGACAGGAAGTCCCGTCCTCCCTCCTCTCTGGGTGCGCGGCGGGTGACTGTCAGCACGTTGCCCCCCACGGGGTGGAGGCAGTGGGCCCCTCATGGCGGTGGGCACGGGGCGCTCTGCCCCCCTGCTAGGTACGGCAAAGGGGGGGGGGACACAGAGACTGTCATCTGGGCTAGCGGACATGGCGGTGGGCACGGGGCGCTCGGCCCCCCTGCTAGGTACGACAGCGGGGGGGGTGGGGGAGAGAGAGACTGTCATCTGGGCTAGCGGACATTGGAAGTGAAGTTGTGACAGTTGACAGAGAGTGGAGCGTAATGTGTGTAATCGAAAGTCGTCCATTCTTCCGATCTTGTGCATTACTTTAAAGCTGGATGTATGGATCCCGGCTTCAGAGAGGCATAGTGAATATGACCAAAAATGCAGCAATTTGTGATCATGCGCGGTGAGCCTCTCTGAAGCCAGGGATGCATGCAACCAGCGACTGAGACACTTAATGTTTAGGGTTACACAGCGATGTGCATGCGCGACTTCATATAGTAATAGGGATGATGATACTATGCAAAGCATGTTATCACACCCACAGGTGCGTGATAACATGGTATATGGGCTGACTAGTTGAGGGAACTAACGCCACCTTGACTAGTCAAAAAACATAATTAGCATATCATAAACAATCTTTAGAAATACTTTTTCTAAAGATCGGTTTATGTATGAAAGTACATGCTGGGACTATCAGGCAGGGATTTGAGTAATGCACCCAGAATTCCTTTGTGGTTCTGGGTTCAGGGGACCTGACAGGTTCCCTTTAAAATGTACTATTTTATTGGGATATTTTATATATGAACTCACTTTTTGGATCCTTTTATGGTTTATTCTATTTTTGTTAATATTTGTTATGCTGTGGATGAACTCTGAAAACAGGATCTCCAGTGGCATTTTTTAAAATTGTTGCACAGTGGGGGAACCCTTCCAATGTTGGCTGTGTGGGGTGAACTCTGAAAACAGGCCCTTTAGGGGCATTTTAAAATTGATTCTCTGTGGAAGAGATCTTCCAAGCCTCGCACCCAACCACCAGCTCAATCTCAAATCCAACTATGAACCTTTTAACTACAACAGCTGTAGAGCACAGTGCTGGAGCTAATATTTAGTTTCTGTGGGTAAACTGTGAAAACAGGCAGTATAATAATCTGATGGGCACTCTCTCTGTATAGAGGCCATGTAATACTCTGCATTTTTTAGGGGTGCCAGGAATGAGGAGAGTATCAAATAGTGGGGGTGGTTGTGGTGCTGGTGGTGACGGTGGTGGAGATACTGCAGGGAGAGGACATTGTCGATCTGTGCCTGATATGCACCCAAATACCTTTCTCTGGTGCATGGAGGGGACAGGCAGGTCTGCATAATTTGATAGTTCCAAGTACCACTATACAAAGGATGAAGCCAGAACAAGTAGAGGTGGGTGGCTGATAGTGCCACCAGTTCCTATGCTTTCTCTTTCACCGGGTTCCCGCTTAATTATAACCCCAGTTACAACAGCCAACAAAATAGAACCAAAATCCTATTGCATTATTCTTAGCTGTAATATTCAGGCTTGGCTGTCTGCTTTAAACACTATTTTTTCAACCTAAACCCTTTAGGCCCCTGAGTCAATCAGTCAACAGCATTGTGATGGTACTGCAAGGCAAAGAGGCTGCGACTGGCGGTAGCAACTCTGGTTGGCGGACCGTCAGCTCGATAACAAATCCAACTACAAAGTTTTTACCTGCAGCAGCTGTAGTGTTCACTACAGGAGATAACACTTTGGCTTTGTGGGGGAACTGTGAACAAAAGCGTTTTGGATGCACTCTTAAAATGTTTATTCTTTTAATTTACTTCCTATTTAACCATGATTGCTGTGCTGACAGAACCTCTTTAATTAATTCCCTACCCACATTTATTTGCATAGCATAGGTCCTGCTCTGACCACCATTTTGTTTTCTTTTTTAGCCTCCTAGCGCTTACTACGGCCTTTATATGACATCATTTTGCTTTCTTTTTCTGCCTCCTAGCCCTTACTACAGCCTTTATATACCACCATTTTGCTTTCTTTTTCTACCTCCCTGCCCTTACCACAGCCTTTATAAGCATTTTACAGCACAGACCTTTGAAACTCCATTGCGTTCCTTGGGGTTCGGGGTCCAGGGTCAAGTTTGAGAACCAAACAGAACTTTTAACTAATGTCCGTCTAAAACAAAATTCCACAGGTCTGCTCATCCCTACACCTAAATGCTCAGAGCAATCTTGGCCAACCAGTTGTGTTGTGGTCAGATCTGGGGTTGTTTCTTAACCTTAACCTAGAAAATTTGTATGAAACAAACCTTACAGTCTTGCAATTTAATATCCAACATATGTTCTACATGAGGTGCAATATCCTAATTCTATTTTTATCATTTCTGTAAAACCACTTTCTAAGCACTAATGGGTTCTGATTTCGCAACATTTAAATTCAATCTTCAGGCAAGAACTAAAAAATTCAGTTTTAGCCTGCAGATGTCTTGTTTTGAACCCTTCAACAGTGTGTAGGGCTGGATACTAAAATGAAATCTATTTCAATTTATATTTCCCTTCCTCATTTTCTTAAAGAGAACCTGTCATCAAATTCATGCTGTCTGCATAACAGACAGCATGAATCAAACACTGGCGACACGATGGCAGACAGTCATGTTTTATTCTGTTTATGTTTAGGTGAAAATATACTTTGAAAATCCAGTTAGAGTTTGTGTCCCTGACCACATATTTTTAACTGCATTGTTTACTATCTGATGTAACTTCCGGTGACGCGGGGTCAGCAGATCGGATCACGTGACCACTCCAGGAAGCTGGGAACGGAGGAGCAATTCCACAGCGGTCTCGCTGCAGCCTGACACACTGCTGGAAACCAGGGTTGTGCAGGGTGTGCACAACCATTAAAGGTGAGAGGCCAATACCCCTACCTCACGATCATACACCCCACTAGTCCATCGGGTGCTTTCACATTGCACTTCTCTGTTCCTTGGTGGTTTTCCTGACACTTAGTTTGGCTTACAAGCTTTTATGTACACACTTGTAGAGATATCTGTAAGTCTAGGAGTGGGGAACCTAAGGCTCGTGGGTGGCATGCGGCGATCGATGACTTTTCTGTGCCTCCTCGGGCAGATTCCTGAGGACCACACTGCTCAAGTTGGTAGACATGTTTTGCCGACTGCCTGCCGTTTAAATCCAGCTCCCCTGTGATCTCTATGCCCCTACCCCAGTCCCCACAGCGACGTATATGCTCCCAGCCTGTCCTGTGATGTCTATGGCCCTAGCAAACCTGGAAAAGCAGTTGAGAAGCAACAAGATTAATATCACCTATCATCACAGCCACGTCAAAGAGAAGCCACCCCTGCCACCACAGTAGAGGTGAGTTGATTGTTTACCCAAATATAGCAGGGGAGTTTTCTAAGTTGATAATTTTGTGCGGCCCCCAAAGGTTGGAAGAATTTCCAAATGGCCCCTGGCAAAAAAGGTTCCCCACCCCTGGTCTAGGGGATCAGGATCGAATTCTCATTTGAGACACATTGTTCTGGAAGGAGTTTCAAAATATGTCTTGTTTGATATGAGTGTTTCATAGTAGCAACATACATGGCTGCAATCGCTAGTCAATGTCAGATTCATGCTGACCATGGTTCGGGCAGCATGAATGATGATAGGCTCTCTTTAAGGGTACGGACACACTGGCGTGAAAAACGGACGAGTGTGTGTCGGTCGACAGGGTAGGGGGTACTCGGATACCGGGACAGGTGGTTACTTCAGTGGGGATCACTGGTGGTCGGTTCCCGGTTCCGTGCCCTGGACCCTCAATGGCGGGGTGGAGGTGATGATGATGGGAGATGGTATCGTGACGCCACCTGTGGCACCTAGTAATAGGTGATGGGAATGCAGCTGAAATGATGGGACTGCAGCATGGATAGTACAGCTCCCCACAGGTGGATCTTTACCTCAGGGCAGCAGGGCAGATGAGGGGAGTAGAAGTCCTCACCTCTGGTGATGATGCTGTAGCCCTCCGGGCGCTGAATGAAAGGAGAACAGACACCACTTCAGCTCAAACGGATCTTTGCTTGCATCAGATGGAAACAGGTACACGGTACATTCTGGGTTAAAGGGTATTGTAACTGCAGATCATGAAGGTTTCTCCAGAGTCTGACAATGATGCCCTCAATATGGCGCTCGTGGTCATGTTACTCTCTTGCTCTGTCTCTATTTTCCCCTCTTGAGCCAAGTCTCTAGTCATTGGCAGGGCCGGGACGACAGCTAGGCGAAACTAGGCGATCGCCTAGGGCGCCATCTTGTGCAGGGCGCATTCCCGCCTGACCGGAGTCCGGTCTCCGCCGCCCGGCCCTGGAGTTGCGGGGAGAAGCTGCGGCAGGGAGCTGTGGGCGCCGCCATGTTCTTTGTGGCTGGCGCCCACTAACTGTACAGCCGGTCAATAGAGGTTGAGACCTCTACACAATGGCCGCGGTCTCCAATTAGCCGCGGCCATTTTGTTGAAGTCTCAGATTCCACCTACCGGCTGTACTGTTAGTGGGCGCCGGCCTCAAAGAACATGGCGGCGCCCACCGCTAGCTGCCGCAGGCCCGCAGCTACTCCTCGCAGGCAGCGTCCTGCAGATGTGCCCTCCGGGCTCCGGCACCCCCTGCTCCGCATCCACAGCTCCCCACAATGGTAAGTTATGCTGGAGGCTGTGGGGGAGACAGGGGGGCTGTGGGGGAGACAGGGAGGCTGTGGGGGAGACAGGGAGGCTGTGGGGGAGACAGGGGGGCTGTGGGGGAGACAGGGGGGCTGTAGGGGAGACAGGGGGGCTATAGGGGAGACAGGGGGGCTATGGGGGAGACAGGGAGGCTGTGGGGGAGACAGGGAGGCTGTGGGGGAGACAGGGGGGCTGTGGGGAGACAGGGAGGCTGTGGGGAGACAGGGAGGCTGTGGGGGAGACAGGTAGGCTGAGGGGGAGACAGGGAGGCTGAAGGGGAGACAGGGAGACTGTGGGGAGACAGGGAGGCTGTGGGGGAGACAGGGAGACTGTGGGGGAGATAGGGAGGCTGTGGGGTAGACAGGGGGGCTGTGGGGAGACAGGGAGGCTGTGGGGAGACAGGGAGGCTGTGGGGGAGACAGGGAGATTGTGGGGGAGAAAGGGAGGCTGTGGGGGAGACAGGGGGCTGTGGGGAGAGACAGGGGGCTGTGGGGGAGACAGGGAGGCTGTGGGGGAGACAGGGAGGCTGTGGGGGAGACAAGGGGCTGTGGGGAGACAGGGAGACTGTGGGGAGACAGGGAGGCTGAGGGGGAGACAGGGAGGCTGAGGGGGAGACAGGGAGACTGTGGGGAGACAGGGAGGCTGTGGGGGAGACAGGGAGGCTGAGGGGGAGACAGGGAGGCTGAAGGGGAGACAGGGAGACTGTGGGGAGACAGGGAGGCTGTGGGGGAGACAGGGAGACTGTGGGGGAGATAGGGAGGCTGTGGGGTAGACAGGGGGGCTGTGGGGAGACAGGGAGGCTGTGGGGAGACAGGGAGGCTGTGGGGGAGACAGGGAGATTGTGGGGGAGAAAGGGAGGCTGTGGGGGAGACAGGGGGGCTGTGGGGTGACAGGGAGGCTGTGGGGGAGACAGGGAGACTGTGGGGAGATAGGGAGGCTGTGGGGGAGACAGAGTGGCTGTGGGGGAGACAGGGAGGCTGTGGGGGAGACAGGTAGACTGTGGGGGAGACAGGGAGGCTGTGGGGGAGACAGGGGGGCTGTGGGGAGACAGGGAGACTGTGGGGGAGACAGGGAGGCTGTGGGGGAGACAGGGAGGCTGAGGGGGAGACAGGGAGACTGTGGGGGAGACAGGGAGGCTGTGGGGGAGACAGGGAGACGGTGGGGAGACAGGGAGGCTGTGGGGGAGACAGGGAGGCTGTGGGGGAGACAGGGAGGCTGAGGGGGAGACAGGGAGACTGTGGGGAGACAGGGAGGCTGTGGAGGAGACAGGGAGACTGTGGGGGAGACAGGGAGGCTGTGGGGGAGACAGGGGGGCTGTGGGGGAGACAGGGAGGTTGTGGGGGAGAAAGGGAGGTTGTGGGGGAGAAAGGGAGGTTGTGGGGGAGACAGGGAGACTGTGGGGGAGACAGGGAGGCTGAGGGGGAGACAGGGAGGCTGTGGGGAGACAGGGAGATTGTGGGGAGACAGGGGGGCTGTGGGGAGACAGGGAGGCTGTCAGGATGGAGGGATGCAGTCAGGATGGAGGGAGGCTGTTGGTATGGAGGAAGGATGGAGAGAGCCTGTCAGGATGGAATAGGCTATTGGGATAGAGGGAGGCTGTCAGGATGGAGGATCGCTGTTGGGATGGCGGAAGTATGGAGGGAGGCTGTCGGGATGGAGGAAGGATGGAAGGAGGCTGTCAGGATGGAGGAAAGAAGGAGGGAGGCGGTCAGGATGGAGGGAGGCTGCCGGGATGGAGGGAAGCTGTCGGGATGGAGGAACGCTGTTGGGATGGAGGAAGTATGGAGGGAGGCGGTCAGGATGGAGGGACATTGTTGGGATGGAGGGAGGCTATCGCGATGAAGTGAGGCTGTCGGGATGGAGGAAGGATGAAGTGAGGCTGTCGGGATGGAGGAAGGAAGGAGACTATCAGGATGGAGGGAGGCTGTCGGAATGGAGGGAAGCTGTTGGGATGTTGTCTATATGGCTGGCAGCCATCTCTATTGCGTACGGCCAGCAGTAGTCTCTATTGTGTATTCTCTATTGCGTACGGCCAGCAGTAGTCTCTATTGTGTATTCTCTATTGCGTACGGCCAGCAGCAGTTTCTATTGTGTATTCTCTATTGTATGTATAGCCAGCAGCAGTCTCCATTGTGTATACAGTCCGCAGCCATCTCTATTGTGTATACAGGTAGCAGCTGTCTCTATTCTGTATTCTCTATTGTATATACAGCTATTGTGTTTAGCGTTATAGAAAAGAAGTTGCAACACACAATCAGCGGTGTTTATTCACTCTTTGTGGGGTGGCGCTTCAACAGGCATATAGTCAACAGGCATATGGTGGACTATATGCCTGTTGAAGCGCCACTTGCGGTGTGAAACGGCCATCGCCTTTGAGAACCCCCCCGTCCTCCCACCCGCACCATGTAAGACCACACGAAGAGGGAATAAACACCGTTGATCCTACGATGTTGCAACTTCATTTCTATAACGCTAACCAGAAGTGATGAACCGCTAACTGGAAGTGTGGACTGGGTTGTTTGAGTGCTCAGCAGGCTGAATGCTGGAGCGCTGGTGATCAGGAAGGGGGCACCCTGAAGCAATCTGCAAGCTGCAGCTCTCCAGAAACACCGTGGACAGATTGGTGCTGGCACCAAGAATCATCAGAACCGTGACTGATACAGCTATTGTGTATTCAGCCCACAGCAGTCTCAAGTGTGTGTATGTATGTAATATATAATAGAGAGAGTGTAAAAAAAGGAAAAACAGCACAAAAAATAGAAAAAAGAGGACTTTTATTGCCCAATGCGTGGCCACGGGGGGGCGCCGTTTGCCTTACCTGCCTAGGGCACCAAAATGCCTTGTCCCGGCACTGGTCATTGGGGTCTGTTACCTAAAGTCTCTGACTTGTCGGTCTCGTGAACCCAGCTGCTGGATTGATGTTGGGCTGCTTTAGGGGTGCTTCGGCTACCTTTGTGTGTCGGGCCCTCAGCTTACCGGTCTGTAGTTAGGGTTGAACATTGCATCTATCTACCTTGGCACCGGTATGCCAGTGTAGACCTGGGTCCCCAGTTGGCTCCGACCAGTCCTGGGTAAACCCCCTTCCGAGTCTGGGTCGCTCCTCTCCCAAGAAGCACCCTCCACTGTAGACGCACGGTCCCCTGCGTCTTCCTTCCTCGCTTTCCTCTCACCAACTGTCTGACTGTGCTGTCACTCCCCATCTCCTGCTCTCTAGGCTCCATCCCCTTGGATCTACTGAATATCAGTCCCCTGTATTAAAGTGGCCTGTGTATGGGTGTTGGGGTGCAGACTCTGAAGATTCCCCACGTCCACGGTTACGGAGGCATCACACCTTTAATTGTGGTGCAGTACCTCCCTGTGGTGCCTTGTCATAGGGGCGCCACAAGTGCAATGCGAAAAAATCTCGCACTACACTCGGACCAATGTTACAGAATGAGTCAGAACAGACTAATGTGTGTCTTCAGCTTTTTTCTCATCCAGAATCTGGATGAGAAAAAAGTTGCAAGATGCTGCGACAATATGTGATTCTCTTGCAAGTCAATGGGTCAATGCAAGTCAATAAGTTCGAAAAAATGACGGAGAGCACAAGGACAACACAGGGACAGCGTAGGGAGAGCGATTTTAGCATAGGGATTCTCATGCTGAAAAAAGTTAGAATACAGTAGACAGGATAGACAGAATAGCTTATCTGCCTCCCACTGCTACTTCCGGAGCTACCTATTAAGCTAATTGCATGTTTACTGCACTGTCAGACAAACAGCCTATCAGAGGAGCTCATACTCTCTGAGAGCCTCTGTGATTGGCTGCTGTAGGCAGACTGGATTTCCTCAATCTGGACAGTGATTACACATTAGTGTATGGCAACCAACCTGGTGTTATAGGTTGTTAAATAAACAAATAGTTAAAGAAAAAACTGCTGTGGCTTAGCAACATTTTTAAGCCCGACAGCTGCGAGCTATCACCCTCAGCTGCTTAATTTTCCCTTGACTGGCAGAAAAAAATGTGTGGGCTTCGCCCTATTTTTAAGGTAAAGCTAGGCAGCTGACAGCTTGTATTCTCAGCGGGGTGAGGGCCCATTATTTTAGGACCCCCCACGTTAAAGAATAGGAGCCCGCAACCACCCCTGAAAATGGTGCATTAATAATAGGTACCATTTCCAGAGGCCCTGGTGGCGGTGGCACACAGGGTAATAAGAGGTTAATATCAGCTTTGTTTGACCAGCTGGTATTAAGCCCTGAGATTCTTAATGTCAGGCCAAGTTTGACATGGCAATTAAGAATCTCCAATAAAGGGTTAAAGAAAAGACACCACACTGATAAAAATGATTTATTAGAAAAAAATAGCCAGACACAATTAGGGACTTCACCGCTGACACCATTGCCATAGTAACCAAAGATGTGGTTACTATTGCAACGATGATCAGCGTCCATGTCACTGCGGCTGCAGTATGAGCCGACTCATACACAGCCGCAGGGAGTCAACTCTCTGTTTACATGCGCTGCTTACCGATAACAGCAGCTTCGTTAAACAGAGAGTTAACTCCTGCTGCTATGTGTGAGTCACAGTGACATGGACGCTGATCATCGTTGCGATACTAACCGCATCTTTGGTTACTATGGCAATGGTGTCAGCGGTGAAGTCACCACTTAGCATCGGCAGTCACATTCACTGATCACACAGCATGGGGAGCGGACCTCCGTTCCCTGCTGTGTGATGGATGTAGCAGTGCTGCATCATTTGAAGAGAAGACAGAAGAGAGGAGACAGAAGAAAGAAGAGAGAAGACAGAAGACCAGGATCGTTGGAGGGCTTTAAGTAGGAGTAATAAAGATGGAGTCCCTTAGTGTGTCTGGGAATTTTTTTCTAATAAATAATTTTTTATCAGTGTGCTGTCTTTCTTTAACCCTTTATGGAGATTCTCAATGGGCATGTCAAACCTGGCGTGACATTAAGAATCTCAGGGCTTAATACCAGCTGGTAAAACAAAGCTGGTATTAACCTCATATTACCCAGTGTGCTACCGCCACCAGGGCCGATGGAAGAGCCCGGTAAGGTGCCTGGAAATGGTGCTTATTATTAATGCATTATTTCCAGGGGCGGCTGCGATTCTTTAGCATGAGGGCCCTCACCCCGCTGAGAATACCAGCCCTTAGCTGCCTAGTTTTACCTTGGCTGGAATTTAAAAATAGGGCAAAGCCCATGCATCTTTTTTGCCAGCCAAGGGAAATTGAAGCAGCTGAGGGTGGCAGCTCACGGCTGTATGCTTTCATCGGGCTAGACTTAAAAATGCTGCAAAGCCCCACGCATTTTTTTTTTTAAATATTTATTTATTTAACACCCTATAACACCAGGTTGGTTGCCATACACTAATGTGTATGGCAAGCAAGCAAAATCACTGTCCAGATTGAGGAAATCCAGTCTGACAACAAAAGCCAATCACAGAAGCTCTCAAAGAGTATGAGCTCCTCTTATTGGCTGTTTGTCTGACAGTGCAGTGAATACGCAATTAGCCTAATAGGCGGCCCTGGAATTAACAGCGGGAGACTGGTAAACCCGATCTAGCTCTTCTATCTATCCTATCTAGCTGTCTATTCTATTCAATCTATCAATTCTGTCTACTCTTTTCTAACTTTATACACATGAGAAACACCATGTTAAATACACATTGCACTCGGACAGCACACGGATGTCACACAGATACCACACTGATGTTAGCTAAGAAAATGTTGGACACTCGCATAGCAGTTGCATGCAAAACGGAGCGAAAAACAGATGCCCGTTTTTTTCACGCCAGTGTGTTTCCACCCTAAGAAATGGAAATGGTTGTAAGAAGTGAAAAGAAGTAAAATTACTATTCTTCAATAATTACATAGATAGAATTCTACATGGAATCCAAAGTTAATAATAAATAATAATGATAATAAAATTTATCAAGTACACAATGTAGAAACTCATAAGATTACCTCAAACCCCAAGATGTTCACACTAACAATTGTAAAAATTGGGATATTATATTTTCATATTTGTTAACCAAGATTATTGTCAGATTTAAAAAAAACAAACATTTTAAATTAGTTTCTGGGTTATTCTGAGTTAATAGAGACATATTCCCACATAAACAAGAGAAAAACTACACGCAGTCACTGCCTCTCCCTGGATTTAAAAATATCCATTTAAATGGGCTACTAGGAACCTGCTAATAGAGATCAATAGCACCTAAGGCTAGTGGTGGAAGGTTGCACAAGCAGGGGGCATGATCTAAAACTGCGGCACTCCCTAGCATGCAATGTGTTCAAGTGCAAAGCCGAACCTGACACATAGTAACATAAAAATACAGCGGCACTCTGAATACTAAGTTATGTAATAATGAATATACAAGAAAATGGACTAGCATTGTAGCTAAGCAAATGTATATAAAAAATAAGACACTTAGCATATAAAGATGTTCGTCTTTACACCTGTACACATTGCATGATAGGGAGTGATGTAGTTTTTCTATTGTTTTGATTACGGGATTATGCTCTCTGCTTGTGCACCCCTCCCCACAAAACGTAGGTGATATTGTTCTCTGTTAGCAGGTTTCTAGTCGCCCATTCAAAAAGGAGGTTTTTAAATCCAAAACGAGGCAGTGACTCAGAGTGTAGGTTCCCAGTAAATAGACACGCCTCATTGTGGCTACTGGGTGGATATATACATGGCCATCTTTACATGCTAAGTGTCTCATTTTTTATGTATTTCTGCTACGAGCATAAGCCGAGTGTCAAGTCCCTGTGATCCGATCCTGAGATCATTTCACAGGTGCAGAGGAGAGGGCGAGGTTGATCTCCTCATCTCCTCCGTTGTCGGTTTCGGCATATATTACACTGCAGTTGGATGACATGTTAGTGGAGTCCGAAGTTTCACTTGCACCAATAGACTTGTATGGATGTGTGTGATCCCAGACTCACTGCATCAGAGAAGGTCTCTTTTAAATGTTTTAAATATAAATATTTTAAATATATTTAGACAGGAATCTTAATTGGTGCTATTTTTTCTACAGTAAAGAGTCACTAAAATAAGAAGTTCTCATTGTGGTGTCTAGTGGATCTTAAGATAAGGGAAGGACCATTGTTTCTGATGAGACACTGTATAATATTGTACATCTTCTGAAAAGCAGGGAAAATTACATTTCATTTCAACTGCTGATGTCAGAAATTCTCAGCATTTAGCCTTCATCAGACCTAGAGGAAGTAAAGACTTGCCCAGACCAGATTAATGCATGATTATGATTTAGCTAAAAACATGCCGAGTAAGTGAAATGATGCAATATATTATCTTTTTATTGAAGTTACACGGGTCAAACTTAAGGTGGTCATTTCCGCTGGACTGTGAAATGAGTCCCCAGAGTCTATTGATTCATTTTAACTTAGATCAATATTTGTTATTTATCTCTCTTATAGCCAAAAGTATGTACTGTATAATACTCACGCTCAGAAATAAATACAAGAAAATCACAAATATTACGGCACCAGCCTCAAGCTTTAGAGCTGACAGTTACTTCTTTACCGTAAGTCAAGTAAAAGCTCTTCAAAAGACTTGGTCACACATAAAGAGCCAACCCTTCAATGGATTTTCTTGAAGTTTTATTATACAGAAAAATATTCATCTAAATTTAATTGTGAATAAAAATTATTGAAACTAGGAATTTTTTAAGTGTTCTTGCTCAATGGTTCGGCTTGATTCCTGTATGGCTTTTGGTGTCAGGGTGCGTGAAAACTCATTTATACTTATTTATAGTGACGTGGGATTTGCTGGCACCACCATGATGAAGACTGCCTGCAAGAGATCCATCTTGAAATGTTAAACTATAACTAGAGATGAGTGGACTCATTGAAGTTCGGGTTCTTCGGATTCAGCTAGTCTTTATATAAAGTTGCCTTCTAGACCAGGGGTCTCAAACTCGGCTGGGCTGGTGGGCCGCACGTAGAAAAAAATTGATATCGGGGGCCGCATTGCTTGTAGGACTAAGGGTACCGTTACACGTCGCAACATTGCATGCAATTTCACTGGAAATTTGCTGGTTGCAGTGAAATCATGGACACATTGTTCTATTTGTACACAGCAACAAAATAGAACAATGTGTCCATGATTTCACTGCAACCAGCAAATTGCCTGTGAAACTGCATGCAATGTTGCGACGTGTAACGGTACCCTTAATACCAGAATTTTTTGCTCAATCTAGTAAAGTACAAATACTGATCTTCTTGTAGGAATGTCCCCATACTGGTCCCCATTGTATATTAATTTCCCCATCCTGGTCCCCTTCTTGAAGTAATGTCCCCATCCTGGTCCCCTTCTTGAAGTAATGTTCCTCACTGGTCCCTATGTGTAGTAATGTTCCCATCCTATATTAATGACCCCCATCCTGGTCCTCATCATGTAGTAATGTCCCATCCTGATCCCCTTCTTGTAGTAATATCCCCATCTTGTAGTAATGTCCCCATCCTGGTCCTCCTCTTGTAGTAATGCCCCCGCCCTGGTCTCCATCTTGTAGTAATGTTCCTCCCTGGTCCATATGTGTAGTAATGCCCAATCCTGGTCCCCATCCTATATTAATGTCTCCCATCCTGGTCCTCATTTTGTAGTAATGTCCCCATCTTTTAGTAATGTTCCCTCTCTTGTCATCTTATAGTAATGACTCCATCCCAACGCCTTTTTGTAGAGATGTCCCCACAACCTGGTCTCTGTTCTTTTTGTTCTCTCGCTCACACACACACTCACACATATACACACCCGCACACTCACACATATGCACACACACACACACACTCACATACACACACTCACACATACATCCTCAGACATATTCACACAAACACATACACACACACACATTGACACACTTACATAGGGCCATATTTGGAGTTCCTGCCGCCCTGGGAACTTTCAGCGGTCACGTTCCCCCCCCATGCTGCTATCTTCGGCTGTAACAGCGCCTTACCTGACTCCACTCTTCTCATCCCGGCAGCTTCTTCCTCTGTGGCTCCCGGTCTTCCGCTTGCTGGCACCAGCCAGCACCCAGCATTAAGTGGCACCTGGCATCCGCCAGCACCCAGCGGCCTCTAGCACCTGGCAGCCGCCAGCACCCAGCGGCCGCTAGCACCTGGCAGCCACCAGCCCAGATGGTAGCCGGCAGCTGCCAGCACCCGGCATTAAGCGGCACCTGGCAGCCGCTAGCACCTGGCAGCGGCCAGCACCAGGCGACAGCTGCCAGCACCCGACATTAAGCGGTACCTGGCAGCTGCCAGCACCCAGCAGCCGCCAGCACCCAGCAGCCGCCAGCACCCAGCGGCCGCCAGCACCTGGCAGCACCAGACGGCAGTTGCCGGCACCCGGCATTAGGCGGCACCAGGCGGTCGCCAGCACCAGCCGCCGGCGATGTGCCGCAGGAATACACTCACACATATTCACACACTCACACATATACACACTCACATACAAATATACACACACTCAGAAATATTCACACACACACTCACACATACACACTCACATATACACACAAATACACTCACACATACACACACTCACACATATACACATATACAGATACACACACTCACATATACACACAAATACACTCACACATATACACAGACACACTCACATACACACAAATACACTCACACGTATACACATACACACACATATACACACAAATACACACACATATACACACAAACACACTCACACAAATATACACACACTCTCTCTAGCTCTCATACACACCTTAATGATGCCCCGGGCCATGGAGCCGCCGCGGTACCCGCCTTATTGTGACTTGCGGGTACCGTTGAAACAAGTGCCATCCCGCCTGTACACTCATGCAAGCAGCCGGCCGGCGGACCAATCAGGAGCCTCCTGTCACAGGAGGCTTCTGATTGGTCCGCCGGCCGCCTGCTTGCATGAAGGCTTATGATTGGTCCGCCGGCCGCCTGCATGCATGAAGGCTTCTGATAGGTCCGGCGGCCGCCTGCTTGCATACAGGCGCGATGGCACTTGTTTCAGCGGTACCCGCAAGTCACAATAAAGCGGGTACCGCGGCGGCTCCCTGCACAATGGCCCGGGACATATTATTTCTTCAAGGTGCCCCGGGCCGCAGTGGGAAGCCTGGCGGGCCGCATGCGGCCCGGGGGCCGCGTGTTTGAGACCCCTGTTCTAGACGAACACTTGACCTCAACCTCATTGAAAGTGAGGTCCAGATTGGGCAGTTCGGCTCTTCGCCCACATACAGGCAGCCATAAAGAAAGCACTTCTGGGGTTAGGAGAGGGGGGTTTTGTCATTTTCTTTTTTTTGTACACACTATGTCTGATCTCACTGATTTTATCCCAAGTGCGAGCCATTCAAACACTGCAAGTGGCTTGCTCTGGGCCAAGCATCAAGTGTGCCCAAGCACGGCGAAGCTCACTCCAGTTGATAGTATATGTAAGGGTCCTTTCACATCAGCGGTTTTCGCTGATCGCGGCAGTTGTGGTGAAAAAACTGCAA
>JARQOC010000005.1:486897679-486909401 GCA_033576535.1 Allobates femoralis
ACATCACATCAGCCCGCCCTGTAACATGACCGGCTCTAAACAGATTGAGGCTGGAGTAAGACAGCCTGCAATGTTAACACCGGTGGAAGCCGGAGGACAGTGAGGGAAGCAGAAGACAGGGGACACATAACAAGGGCAGAGGCCAGGGGCCACACAGGAAAGGTGGCACACACAACAGGGGCCAAACAGAACAGGGGCAGAGGACAGGGGGACACAGGGCCAGAGGACAGGGCAACACAAGGCCAGAGGACAGGGCAACACAGGGCCAGAGGACAGGGTGACACAAGGCCAGAGGACAGGGCGACACAGGGCCAGAGGACAGGGCGACACAGGGGCAGAAGACAGGGGGCACACAGAACAGGGGGACACAAGCTAGGGGACAGGCGCCACTCAGGACAGGGGGCACACAGGACAGGGGCAGAGGACAGGGGTACACCGGGCCAGAGGACAGGTGGCACACAGAACAGAGGCAGATGACAGGGGGACACAGGGTCAGAGGACAGTGCAACACAGGGCTAGAGGACAGGGCGACACAGGGGCAGAGGACAGGGCGACACAGGGCCAGAGGCAGGGCGACACAGGGCCAGAGGACAGGGCGACACAGGGGCAGAGGACAAGGCGACACAGGGGCAGAGGACAAGGCGACACAGGAGCAGAGGACAGGGCGACACAGGGGCAGAGGACAGGGCAACACAGGGCCAGAGGACAGGGAGACACAGGAACACAGTGGCAGAGGACAGTGGGACACAGTGGCAGAGGACAACGGGACACAGTAGCACAGTGGCTCCCCCTCGCCGGCTCCATCCTGCCCCCCCGCCGGCTCCATCCTTTCTTCCCCCCCGCTGGCTCCATCCTGCCCCCCCGCCGGCTCCATCCTCCACCCCCCACCATCCTGCCCCCCCTGCCACCATCCTGCCCCTCCCGCCAGCACCATCCTGCCCCCCTCCCGTCGGCTCCATCCTGCCCCCACCGCCACCATCCTGACCCCCCCACTGGCTCCATCCTTTCCACCCCCGCTGGCTCCATCCTGCCTTCCCCACCATCCTGCCACCATCCTGCCCCGCTTGCTCCATTCTGCACCGCTCTTACCATCCTGCCCCGCCACCACTATCCTGACCTGCTCGCTCCATCCTGCCCCGCTCACTCCATCTTGCCCTGCTCACTCCATCCTACCCCGCTCGCTACCATCCTGCCCCCCCCAGCCACCATCCTGCCCCTCCCCAGCTACCATCCTGCTCCTCCGCCTCCATCCTGCTCCTCCGCCTCCATCCTGCCCTGCTACCTCCATCCTGCCCCGCTTGCTCCATCCTGCCCCCGCTGTTCTTGCTCCCCCCACCTCCATCCTGCCCCCCCCTCTCCCTCCACCCTGCCCCCCCCCGCCTCCATCCTGCCCCCCCCTCTGCCTCCATCCTGCCCAGCCACCCGACTCCATCCTGCCCCGTCCCCCGACTCCATCCTGCCCTCCTGCCTCCATCCTGCCCCCCCTGACTCCATCCTGACCTCCCGGCTCCATCCTGCCCCCGACCCAATCCTGCCATCCCCCCCCATCACCATCCTGCCCCCCTGCTCCATCCTGCCCCCCTGCTCCATCCTGTCCCCCCTGGCAGTTAGCGGTCATGTGACCGATCAGCTGATCGGTTTCCCAGGCAACGACAGGTCCTAAAGGCCTGTAGGACCTAGAAGACGGAGGTGGAGCGAGCCGGGGGACAGGTGAGTATCCTCACTGAGGATTATTTTACTTTTACTGTGGAGGAGCGGGGGGCCGCGGGGAGCGGAGTATCGCCATATACCATAGTGCTTCTATACATGTACTGTAATGTATCGCCATATACTATAGTGCTGCTATACATGTAATGTAATGTACCGCCATATACCATAGTGCTGCTATACATGTACTGTAATGTACCGCCATATACCATAGCGCTGCTATACATATACTGTAATGTACCACCATATACTATAGTGCTGCTATACATGTACTGTAATGTACCGCCATATACCATAGCGCTGCTATACATGTACCATAATGTACCACCATATACTATAGTGCTGCTATACATGTATTGTAATGTACCGCCATATACCATAGCGCTGCTCTACATGTAGTGTACCGTCATAAACCATAGCGCTGCTATATATGTAATGTAATGTACCGCCATATTCCATAGCGCTGCTATACATGTTCTGTAATGTACCACCATATACTATAGTGCTGCTATACATGTACTGTAATGTACCGCCATATATCATAGCGCTGCTATACATGTAATGTAATGTACCACCATATACCATAGCGCTGCTATATATATATATATATATATATATATATATATAATAATTCACTCACATTGACTGAACAAGTTCTGTCAGTCATAGCATGTCAACTACATACATATTCTAGAATACCCGATGCGTTAGAATCGGGCCACCATCTAGTGTTGATATAACTTGCGGACTTTAGAATCGTTTTTTTGTTCTCTCCCCTTTGGGGAATAGTAAGAAGGGCGCAATAGGGTCTCATCTCTTAGATACTAGATAGTTCAAAAATGAGTTACTGTTCACCTTATGCAGTTGTGCGCCCCACAACTGCTTTAAATGCTCAAAACAGCTGCTGCAGGATCCACCATTCCATCAGGAACAACATATGCATAAATCCAAAGGACCAGGGTGTACAACGATCCACGCTGCTGAGCATAAGGAAGGACCACAAATTTGGTATATAAGAGTGGTGCTTTATTTCTTCTACGCGTTTTGGAGCTGTCCCAGCCCTTTCCTCAGGGATACCACCATAAACAATGATCATTGTTTATGTCATTGTCTATGGAGGTATTCCTGAGGAAGGTGCTGGGACAGCGTCGAAACACAATACTTGCAGATAGACATTGCCTCATTGTGTAACAATGGTGCCAGCGAAATTCAATGTTTTATGGGATTGCACTCGTTCGTTGTAAACACTATGGGACCGAGGCCTAATCCATATAATCTTATCCCAGAAACAGAAATTGCCAAAGCCCTTAATAAAATATATTTTACAGTTGATAACATGTTTATTGTAAGATTCAAATATTGGAAAACATGAAATGTAACAGACAAGAAATAAAGACAGACAGTGGTATAGCGATAACATCAGTGCTCAGTCATCATCCTATGTTGTAAATCAATTAGAAGTGGGAGCAATCCCTTAACTGGTCACACTGGAGTACTTTACTTATTAAATTATACACTTCTATTCAGACCACACTGCATTAAGAAGATTCTTAAAGTCCAGTTTTTTCTCCAAGCTTTTCTTCGCATGAACAGCTAGAAACAGATTTCCAGCTTATATTAATGCCATGGACAAAACAGATCATTATCTACAGAGACGTTTAACTGAAAATATGTGCAGAATAAAAGTAACAGTTCAGTACTAAAATCTTATCTGCAATATTCACAAGGGACAAGCAAAGGTCATAGCATATTCCTCCATATAAAAAGGATTTCTCTTTATGATTGCTGGTAAAGTTTTCCATATCACAATCAATGCACAACTGTTATTTGTATCAGATGGAATGAAGACTTCTATGTTTATTGGCCTATACCCTAAATAACAAGAAAATTAAAGATTATACACCATGTTCCAAATCATTATGCAAATGCTCTTTTTCTATGAATGGTCGGTGCAAATGACAGTCAGTGTAATAAAAGTCATCACCCGTTAGAGTATACATCGAATTCTATTGAAGAAACCTTCCAATGATAACAGTATAATCTTCAAAATTAAAAAAACTCTAAAAGCACTGTTCCAAATTATTAGGCACAGTAGAGTTTCTAAACATTTGATATGTTTGAAAGAGCTGAAAATGATCATTTGTTGAATTTGAAGCATTAGGAGGTCACATTCACTGAATTAAAAAGCTATTTAACTCCAAAACATCATAACAGGCCAAGTTACATGTTAACATAGGAACCCTTTTTTGATATCACCTTCACTATTCTTGCATCCCTTGAAATTGTGAGTTTCTGGAGAGTTTCTGCTTGTACTTCTTTGCATGATTTCAGAATAGCCTCCTAGAGCTGCTATTTTGATGTGAACTGCCTCCCACCCTTTTAGATCTTTTGCTTGATTATACTTCAAAGGTTTTCTTTAGGGTTGAGGTCAGGGGAAGATGGTGGCCACACCATGAGTTTATCTCCTTTTATGCCCATAGCAGCCAATGACACAGAGATATTCTTTGCATTGTCATGCATGAAGATGATTTTGCTCCTGAAGGCATGTTTTTGCTTTTTGTACCATGGAAGAAAGTTCTCAGTGTGGCGCCCTGCTCACGCAGGTAGCCACAGACATCACCAATGCACAGTTGGGTTTCCACAGCAGGTACCTACACATGAAACATCTTCCACCCCCGCATAGTAGGGGAGCTCCACTTGCTGACCTTAGGCAAGATCCCCTATAAATACTTCTGCTGGGGGAGGAGTTAGTCAGAGTGTGCAGACGCTAGTAGAGCTGCAAAGACGTCCTGGTGGTCGATGCCATGGTTAGGCCCGAACCAGTGACCCGGAGTGGCCCTTCTGATGTCCTGCACCCCTAGGTGGGGACAGAAGGCAAGGAACAGACAGCCTAAAGGGAGTAAGGAACTAGTAAAGGTATGCCCTACGACATTCCGGACATTGGGGATCCGCACCTGTCGGATACTCCAGGACCACAGAAAATCCTATCACACCGTGGAGACTTCAGTCACCCGCTCCCCCTGTGGGTCAAAGAGAGGGAGTCAGACACAGCAGTGTACCACCGCAGTGATCAGTGAGGGTAACCCGTGGACCGCACAGGAGGAGAGGATAGACCTCAGAGTCAGGAAGAGAGAGGAGGCAAGTCAGGCGGCATGCAGGCTATGGCTTCAATTACTACAAAGGAACAGAGGAGGCTTTATACCCACTTGTTGTGTGGACCCACTCTGCAACCTGGTCACCTGTCAGTGCGCTCGACATCTTTACCTGCGGACATCTTTACCACCAGTAAAAAGGTAAAAGAGACTTCGGCAGTATGCGTGTGTCATTCCTCACCGTTGTCAGTACCCCTTATAGACTGCTCCAACACTCCCCATTCCATCTACAACTCCGTTACAAGCTGCCCCCTCTATACTACACTGCCTCGTAGGTCCATCCCTACCTATAGAGGACTTTGCCAACTAGCCACGTTACCATCTACCTCCGGCGGACTGTGGCGGCGCTGGTGACATCACCAAAAACTACAGGTGGCGTCACGACAAACTGTATATAAAATCCACTGTAAATAATAACCCCTTTTTGAAGATATACCCAGGACATGGGATCAGGCGCGCCCACCACTCCCCGTGACACAGCAGACGCTATCCGTGGAGCCTGATACCCGAGTACCCAAAGCCTGGGCTCTACATATCTTTTTCTGGCAATCACGAACAGGATCCTGTGCCCGGTATTACCGGGTACTGTGTGCCGTATTTTTTACTGTATTGAGTGACTGTTTAAACTATTACTGCGCCGAAGAGCGGGAAGAAAGGGGGCGTGCCAATCTGTAGAGCACGAAACTGAAGCCCGCCCCTCGCTCAGCCGAGTTGGTTGCTCCAGTATGACTGACACCCTGATACATTGGATGATTTCAAACGAAAAATCAATAGCATCCTGGATATGTATGCGATGACCGGCCAACAACACGCTGCTGTGGTACTTGGACAGTTAACTGGCGCAGCAGAGAAAGAGAGTGCGTCCTGGTCTGCCGCTGAACGCAGATCAGCCACAGCCATATTTAACAAACTGAGAGCTACCTTCGAGGAGTGCAATGAGGCTGATATACACATGCGCTTTCATCACTGCTACCAGAGCCCAGGAGATGATATTAGAGCTTATGCCTGGCATCTGGAAGAAGCACTGCGTGCCCTTAAACATATCAGCCCCGCCGGTGTACTAGACGAAAACAAGCTCCTGATTGAACAGTTCACCCGGGGACTGCTATCCCCCGAGGACAGTAAGACTGTACATTGGTGGTCATTAAGCAATCCTGAAGCCGACTTTAACACCCTGAAGGAGATGGCCATCAAAGGGTTACGGCCAGTAGAGACCCATGAAGCTACTATTAAAATGGTGCGCAGTGGTGAGGTGCAGACTAATTCAAAACCATTACCGTGTCTACAGCCATGCACAATGTTCAATCTGCTCAGCCTGACAAGTATGATTCCCTGCGAGCTGAGATGCGTGCTGAGATGCGCCAAATGAACAAAAACATCACTAAGCTAATGGACGCTCTGCAGCTGCAGCAACATCAACAGCCAGCGCCAAGACCCCAGCCCCGACCTCAGCTGCTGATTCAACTTGCCGACAGCCTGTAGGATGTACCCTGGATGCGAGGGCCACAGCGTACGAAGAAAGAACCACTGACCGCTACAGCTCCACTGGTGAGCCCATCTGCCACCACTGTAACCGCACCGGTCACCTTGTTAGGAGCTGTCCTTTAAACGGGCAGTCCCTGGGGGCGGGGCCAAACCTCAGGATTAGATCAACAGGTCCCAGCCACCTGGTACAAGACCTTCATCGGACAGAGACGGTTTCTGTCCATTGTACTGGATGGCATCAAACACCTGCTTTGCTGGACACCGGGTCACAGGTGACCACCATCCCCTATATCCTATATAAGAAGTATTGGGCTGATGAAGAACTGAAACAGCATGATCTAGACTTTACCCTTAATGCATCTAACGGTGAACCAATTATTGTGATGGGGGTTAGAGAAGTGCCCATAAAGGTGGGAAGGGTGGAATTGCAGAACCAGGGGGTCCTTGTAGTAGCAGAAGCCAGTAATGCTAATGATCCTTATATAATACTAGGCACTAGTGATGGGCGAATCCTAAATTACTCGGAATCGCTTGACTCGTTGCGAGTCTAGCGAGTCCAATGTTAATGAATGGGGAAGCGAGTAATAGTGAGTAGTGTGCGATTTAGAAATCACAGATGTGTCTCGGAAGCTTCAGCCTGAAGCAATCCTAGTTTTGCCATTGATTTGCATTGGACTCGTTTACTGTGCTGGGAATCGCTGGGAAACTCGCACAGATAAGAGTCCTGTCTGCTCTGTGTGCTGGCTGCCGCAGCTCCAGGGTCCTAGAGCCTGCCTGCTGCCTGATGTAGCAGAGCTGAGATTGTTCTCAGTCTGCTCATTCCCTGTGCACAGACATCTATATCTATGCACAGGGATGAGCAGAGAGGACATCGCGTTTTGGACTGCGTCGGACGGATGAGGATTTTTTTAATTAAAGATGGCGTCCCTAATGGCTTTTTTTTTTATTTCTAATAAAAAAATTTCTCTGTGTTGTGTTTTTTTTAAAAACAATTTAATAGAAATTCATGGCGGTCATGTCTAATATTGGCGTGACTGCCATAAATTTCGGGCTTAGGGCCAGCTGATAATACAAAGCTGGCCCTAACCTCTTTATTACCCAGCGTGCCACCGCCACCAGGGCCGCTGGAAGAGCGGGGTTCAGCGCTAGAGGATGGCGCTTCAATGAACGCCCATCTTCTGGGGCAGCTGCGGGCTGCAATTTGCAGCGGGGGGTGCCCAGAAAGCTTGGGCATCCCTGCGCTGCGGATTCCAGCCCCCAGCTGCTTAGCTGTACCTGGCTAGACATAGAAATTGCGCGGAGCCCCACGCATTTTTTTTAAAATTATTTCATGAAATTCATGAAATAATAAAAAAAAAGGGCTCCCCTATATTCTTGTGTCCGGCCAGGTACAAATAGGCACCTGGGGGTTGGGGGCAGCCCGTCGCTGCCTGCTGGATCCGGCTGGTTCCAGAAATACGGCGAAGCCCATGTAATTTTTTTTCTGAAAAATCAATAAAACAATCCTAAAAAAGGGACTGCATCTTTATTAACCCCTCGCCCATGGTCCAGGGTTAATAAAGATGCAGTCCCTTTTATTTACATTGTTTTATGGATTTGTCAGAAAAAAATTTCACGTGGGCTTCGCCGTATTTCTGGAACCAGCTGGATCCAGCAGGCAGCGACGGGCTGCCCCCAACCTCCAGGTGCCTATTTGTACCTGGCCGGACACAAGAATATAGGGGAGCCCTTTTTTTTAATTATTTCATGAATTTCATGAAATAATTAAAAAAAAATGCGTGGGGCTCCGCGCAATTTCAATGTCTAGCCAGGTACAGCTAAGCAGCTGGGGGCTAGAATCCGCAGCGCAGGGATGCCCAAGCTTTCTGGGCACCCCCACTGCAAATTGGCAGCCGCCCCAGAAGATGGCGCGTTTATTGAAGCGCCATCCTCTGGCGCTGAACCCCGTCTTCCAGCGGCCCTGGTGGCGGTGGCACGCTGGGTAATAAAGGGGTTAATACCAGCTTTGTTATACAAGCTGGTATTAAGCCCGAGATTCTTAATGTCAGGCACGTTTGACCCAGCCACTAAGAATCTCCAATAAAGGGTTAAAAAAACACAACATAGAGAAAATTTTTTATTTGAAATAAAAAAAAAAGCCATTAGGGACTCCATCTTTAATTAAAAAAATCCTCTTCTGTCCGACGCAGTCCAAAACGAGATGTCCTCTCTGCTACATCCCCTGTGCATAGATATAGATGTCTATGCACAGGGAATGAGCAGACTGAGAACAATCTCAGCTCTGCTACATCATCTCTGTGAGCAGGCGGGCTCTAGGACCCTGCAGCTGCGGCAGCCTGCACAGAGAAGACAGCTGGACTCGGCTCGCAAAGTAACAGCAGTTACTTTGCGAGTTTCCCTGCTATCACTGGCACAGTAGCCGAGTCTAATGCAAGACAATGGCAATCCTAGTTTTGTCAGCGTTTGCCATTGATTTGCATTGGACTCGTGCGAGTAAACGCTGGGAAACTCGCAGAGTACCGAGTCCTGCGAGTCCCTTACTACTCGCCGAGTAACGAGTCCTAGCGAGTAGATTCGCCCATCCCTACTAGGCACTAGTGTTGTTAGCAATTGCATGGAGTAAAGGCTTGTCTTTGCTTCAACAGATCACAGACACTGCTAGACCTGGTCAAAGGAAGGTCCTCCAGCGTGAGATCAGAGCCATCCTGCACCAGCAACAGGTAACAATTACAGGTGGCGAAATCGGTACTGCATGGGTGACAGACCCGTTGCCTATTGTGATTCCCCCAATGAGTGAAATGATGATTTGGTGTTCAGCAGCTATAGGTCTGAGAGGGCAGGACTATCAGGCACTAGTGGAGCCCATCAGCACAGAGCACAGACCTACACTGTTGACAGCCAAGGGGGTGGTTGACGTACACAATGTTCGCATCTTAAATTGTGGCAGTGAGGAGGTTAAATTACCCAGGTACACCACCGTTGCTAAGTTGTACACAGTCAGCAACAACGAGATTCAAACAGTGGGATCCGTACTCTACACTAAAGGGGCAAAACCTGATCAAACAACTGGGCCACTGGAGGACTGGTGCCAGCAGCTCCTGTGTATGAAAAGCAAGGTGTGTACCGGGTAGTTCAAGAATTTGAACAAGTCTTTAGTAAGCATCCACTTGACTTTGGTAGGATAAAAGGGGTACAACATGACATCCCCACAGGTAAACATCCACCAATCAAAGAGCAGTACAGGCCTATTCCACCTGCACATTATCAAAAAGCCAAGGAAATGTTACAGGCCATGAAGGACGCAGGGGTTATACGAAATAGTTGTAGCCCCTGGGCAGCCCCATTAGTCCTAGTCAGGAAGAAGGATGGCAGTATGAGAATGTGTGTAGATTACAGGCAAATAAACCGCATAACACACAAGGATGCTTACCCGTTACCTCGTATAGAGGAATCCTTAGCTGCGTTGAAGTCTGCCAATTACTTCTCTACCTAGATCTCACTAGTGGGTATTGGCAGGTGTCCATAAACGAGGAAGACAGAGAGAAGACGGCATTTACAACTCCCATGGGCCTATGTGAATTCAACAGCATGCCCTTCGGACTATGTTATGCACCCGGAACCTTCCAGCGATTGATGTAGAGTTGCCTGGGACATAAGAACTTTGAGACGGTACTGCTCTACCTGAATGATGTGATCGTGAACGCCAAGACCTACGGGGAACACATCACCCATCTGGCCGAAGTGTTTGAAGCTCTGGCCAAATACAGGATGAAGCTAAAACCATCCAAATGCCACCTGTTAAATCCAAGAGTACAGTACCTGTGACACATAATCAGTGCCGAAGACGTGGCCCCTGATCTAGACAAGGTGACAGCAATCAAAGAGTGGCCAGAACCCAAGACCTTAAAGGAAGTACGTCAATTCCTGGGTTTGGTGGGCTACTATAGGAGGTTCATAAAGGAGTACACCAAGAAGGCTGCTCCCCTGCAAGACCTCCTAGTAGGCCAACCTACGAAGGGCCTTTTTGAAGATATACCCAGGACACGGGATCAGGCGCGGCCAACACTCCCCGTGACACAGCAGACGCTATCCGTGGAGCCTGATACCCCAGTACCCCAAAGCCTGGGCTCTACATCAGTCAGAAACTCTATATACTTTGCAGAGGTCCTTTTCACACCTTCAAGAACCTTAATGGGGCCTACAAGCTGTTTCCCAATGATCCTGGTCCAAAACATGACTCCTCCACCTCCTTGCTGACGTCGCAGCCTTGTTGGGACATGGTGGCCATCTACCAACCATCCACTACTCCATCCATCTGGACTTCCATCCAGGGTTGCTCAGCGCTCATCAGTAAACAAGACTGTTTGAAAATTAGTCTTCATGTATGTCTGTGGCCACTGCAACCATTTCTGCTTGTGAACATTGTTTAGGGGTGGCCGAATAGTAGGTTTATGCACCATAGCAAGCCTTTGAAGGATCCCACACCTTAATGTTTGAGGGACTCCAGAGGCACCAGCAGCTTCAAATATCTGTTTACTGGTTTGTAAGCCTTTTTAGCAGCTGCTCTCTTAATCCAATGAACTTGCCTGGCAGAAACCTTCCTCATTCTGCCTTTATCTGCACAAACACGTCTGTGCCCAGAATCAGCCACACATTTCTTCACAGTATGATAATCACACCTACGTTTTTGTGCAATATCTAATGTTTTCATCCCTTGTCCAAGGCATTGCCTATTTGTTGCTTTTCGGCAGCAGAGAGATCCTTTTTCTTTCCCATGTTACTTGAAAACTGTGGCATGCTCAATATTGTGGAACACCCAGTTTTCCTTTTATTGGGCTCACCTGCCAAACTAATTATCACAGGGATCTGAGATTGATTTCAGTGATCCAAAGAACCCTGAGACACAATACCATTAGGGATGAGCGAGTACTGAAATATTCGGACTCGCTATACTCATAAAGAGTAAGTCCCGATACTCGGTACTTGTTGCGAGTATAACGAATCCAATGTAAGTGAATGGTGAAACGAGCACTTTCACAGTGTATCTATAAACACACTGCGAAAATGGAATAAAAGTTGTTAAAAATAAAAAAATATCATACTCACCCATCCGACGGCTGCACTGGGGACCCGAAAAGAAGACATCCCATGTACGACTAGGACCTGTCAGTCTGATAGCCAATCAGATGGCTGGTAGCAATCTGGCCAATCAGATGGCCTGACGTCACAAACCATAAGATCCATACCAGCAACCTGATTGGCTAGATTGCCAGATCCTTGATGCACGTTCAAGACTTGGCAATCAGGCCAATCAGGTGGCTGGTAGCGATCATGTGGTTTGTGACGTCAGGCCATCTGATTGGCCAGATTGCTACCAG
>JARQOC010000005.1:486914512-486936979 GCA_033576535.1 Allobates femoralis
GCAAGCTGTGCTGGATGGATTATACATTTACGACTAATATTTGCTATGCGCTTATTCCCAATGAATCAAAGCAATGATGAATAGAACAGACACTTAAAAAAGATTTATACATATAAATGCAAAAAAGTCCTCCAGTGCATTTCAGTTTCTTCTATGAAAAGTAAGGATACCATTGTTTACACTACTCAGACTCACTCAAGCACAAAGTAACAGTGCCATTGCTTGACATATAACACTGGAGCATTTGTAAGGAGGTGGATATACTGCCCAGTCCCCCCTTGAAGACACCAGAATTTTAGACTGTGATAAGGTTAATGATGTGCAATGTGAATTTTAAACTTATGTTGTTAGTGATATACTGTCTTGTGCCAGAAAGTAGGGTAAAAGTTTAATGTTTGGGATTAGCCTAGAGTGGAAGGGGCTAGAGTGAAGAAATAGTGGCCGTTTACAGTCATCAGGGAAGATAGGCCCAGCATGCCCTAGTGTCGGACTAAGGTCTGGCTAGTGAGCGGAGCTGCATGATGTGAGTGTTCCTAGATTGAATGGAGAATGAGACAGAGGATTGCTGAGCGAGAGTTGACCAATAACTATGAACTGTTGGAGAGTGTTGGCTGCGATACAGGCACGAATGGCTGGAAGCAGGTCCTAGTACATGATGCCTAACAGGATTGCCCCTGAGTTTATAAACTCATAAAGATAACAGGCCAGGATGGTACAGAAATGTGAGATGAAGAAAGTACACAGGCAGAAGTTCCTTAACACTAGAAGTCCCAGAAATTTCGAACTCCTCCCTGAAGTCCCAAAAGAGGGTCAAATGACACCTTAGTCCAAACTGAATAGAACTAACTAGAAACTAAATGGCTAAACTCAATGGAAACAACAACCTCCTGTGGTGCGAAAGTAATGGCCTTAATTACAGAGCAAAAGACGGTGATTAGAGGATGTTAGCTAAAATCCTCCAGGTCATTCGACCGTCTCTGGGTTTCTAAAGGTAGAAATGTTAAATGACCCCTCTCTTGGACTTAAGTGTCAACAAGTTCAAGCATCAATCATATTACTAAATCATTTCTGTTTAAAGGAAAGTAGGAGCCAGAGCTGGGTTGAGTGAAGGAAGCAGGACTAAGTGAAATGGGAAAGCAAAAGGCTGGGTATAGAAAATGCTCTGTGTGAAGAAGAACTGTATGGAAAGTTATGTGCCCGCTACCTACTGTACATAGTTGATGTCAAGTGATGTCACTGTTTTTAAAGAACTGGTAGTCTTACTAACTAAGTTGTACATCATTGGCCTGGCCAGCGAAGCCATCAGCATCATGTGGCCTGCAAGGGTGCAACGTCTTCAAAATACAAGTACTCACACCAGCCAGGGCCCTTATCTTCATGTAATGTGGTAAGGTGCAATAGACATACCGTGCCATGGCTATCACCTTCCCCCATGTCATACGTTTTTTAGGATAAAGTATCTGAATTATTCAATAATGATTTTTGGATACTGAACGTAACTCTGTGTAACCATAATCATACAGTATATGGTGGCAGCATATTTCTTGACTATTCCATTTTTATAGTTATATGACTCAGCATGTAACTCAGATTTCAAGAAATGCCAACATAAAAACCAGCAGTGTTTATTGTGATACATGAATTAGGTGCCTCACTGTTGGCTTTGACTGTATAATATGTAACAGTGACAACATATTGCATGACATATGTAACCAGACTAATAGCAGATGGTTTGATACATATAACTTCTAACATATTGCATTTCCATTCATTCTCTCACTTGTCTGATACCCAGGAAACCAATCATGACGTTAAGTAATCACATGAACACAGCATTTAAATGGAAAATGGGGTGAACTAAAAATATCTATGAATGTATTAGATTATGTTGTACAGATGACAATGATATATGTGTTTACTGTAACCCCCTGTGCATAAACTATACCCCAAAGTAAAACTAATAGAATATCTTAATATGATTTTGAGTAATGCTTTTATGGTTGTACATTATGCAGATTTACAATAGCTCCATTGCACCAAAATGGAAAGGTCACATTCAAAGTTGTAATAATTTATTTCACTAAATGGTAGTATAATAAATAATAATAATAATAAGAAGAAGAAGAAGAAGAAGAAGGAATATCACTGTTAACATTATTTATTGCTTGCATCATTTTTCACTGGCAATGATAGACTACTGCATTATGGAATTAATTATGAATGTAAAGTATAAACTGTCCTTAACGAATCTGTGATTAATAAAGTGAAAAGATAGTGAAAGAGTAACGTACACACGCCCCGCCCATACCGGAGAAGAGTCTCCCAGCTGTGGTAGTGGATTCGTTCATTCTTGACACCGGCAAAGTTGACAGTCCACAGCCACACTGGAAAGCCCATCCTTATCTCCAGAAGAGAGCACCAACAGACTTCCAATGATTTGGCTACTGGTGCACATGCTTCTCCAATCATTTTCCTTTAGATTAAGCAAAAAGCTAAGTTCAGAGGAGTTTCTTTGGTTTTTTGATTTGATGAACGCAAACTTTTCCTAGTGGCATATAATTTGATGGTAAATGATAAATCACGTCCTTATTGGAAAGAAAGATGAAAAACTCCTTGTGGAGACTTTAAACTTCTGTGAGATATACAAGTCATTGGGCAATCATCTTCAACCATGGAGTCTTCATTGTATGAGCAGTGGTGTCCAGAGTGCTGAAGATTCCAATCCTCTATAGCTTTTTTCAAGGATCAAGTTGCTGTCCAGAGTGTGAACCTTTCCTTTACTCTTCTGCAATGAGCCACTGTCAGAGTGCTAAACCATCCACTTCCCGGTGCAGCTTTTTTCTATAAGCTTTCGCTCAGTCGCCTTCATTAAATTTCTGTCGACTAATCTATCATGTTAACTAAACTGGAGTCATTCCTAGTTTTGTCTCTTGTGTCATATTGCAGACTGAGGTTTTATGTACCAGGCAGGGAGGGCTATTCCATTAGGTAGATTAGGCACAGTAAGGCAGCATAAAGGGTGGGTGTCTCCAGCAGTATGGAGGAGACACAGGCAATTTAAAGAGTGTTCCTCTTGAATTGCAGAGCCTCTGTGATAGCAGCAGCAGGGGGCAGGAGGATTTATCACCTCTGCCTTTATCAGACATTCACTGTGGAGGAAAACTATGCAGTTTCTGAGCGGCTGTATAAGTGTTGGGTTAATATGCAGATTGACTATAATGAATTGTATGTTGTAGGAGCGCGCCATAACATGATGAATGCAGCATGAATTCTCGGGTGTATTGATCAGAAGGCATATGGACGGAGCTGATGACACAGCACAGAAAGCGAAATAGTGAAGCTTACAGAAAAGGGCTCCGACCATAACCAAACAGCATCTGCGTGCTTGTCCGAAAGAATATACCACAATATATTGGGAATTGCAAAATAACAGCTCCTAATAATTATCATACAGTATTTATTATATTGGAATGATGAGATGTCGTAATCTTTATGAATGGAAAAAACTTTCACATTAAAAGAACTCTAGAATAAAGCCTTATATATATAGCTGTGAGCCCGATGCAAATGCAGGGTGTCTAGAAATATTTTTAATTTTTTTAACATTTTCAATAATCCCATAGAAAGTATAGGGGACTTGCGCAGGTGCGGCAAGTGCGGTTTTGCACTTGCGGAGGTGCGGCCGCGAAAATAAACCAGGTGACCGCGGTTTTTTTCGCGGCCGCACCTGCCGCAAGTGCAAAACCGCATTGCCGCACCTGCCGCAAGTCCCCCTATACTTTCTTGGGGATTATTTGAAAATGTTATGATTAGCACTGTATGGTGCCTCAGTGGTTAGCATGTATGTGGTCAGTGGTAGCATGTACAGTGGCTCAGTGGTTAGCATGTAAGGTGGCTCAGTGGTTAGCAATGTACGGTGGTCAGTGGTTAGCACGTATGGTGGATCAATGTTTAGCACTGCACGGTGGCTCAGTAGTTAGGACAGTATGGTGGCTCAGTGGTTGCATTGTACGGTGGCTTAGTGGTTAGCACAGTATGGTGGTTCAGTGGTTAGCACAGCGCGGTGGCTCAGTGGTTAGCACTGCGCGGTGGCTTAGTGTTTAGCAAAGTATGGGTGACTCAGTGGTTAGCACAGTATACGGCCCCGCTCAGTGGTTAGCACTATATGGAGGCAGAGTGCTTAACTTTGTATGGAGGCTCATTGGTTAGCACAGTATGGTTGGGTCAGTGGTTAGAATTTAAGGTGGCTCAGTGGTTAGCACTGTATAAGGTGGCTGAGTGTTAAGCACTGTATGGTGGCTGAGTGTTTAACATTGTATTTCGGTGAGTCAGTGGTTAGCACTTTATGGTGGCTCAGTGGTTAGCACTTTATGGTGGCTCAGTGGTTAGCACTGTATGCTGGCTCAGTGGTTAGCACGTTACAGTGGCTCAGTGGTTAGCACTGTAAGGTGGCTCAGTGGTTAGCACTGTACGGGTGGCTCAGTGGTTAGCACTGTATGTGGCTCAATGTTTAGCACTGTACGTGGCTCAGTAGTTAGGACAGTTGGTGGCTCAGTGGTTAGCATTGTACGGGCTTAGTGGTTGCACAGTATGGGGTTCAGTGGTAGCACTGTATAAGGTGGCTGAGTGATTAGCACTTATGGCGGGCTGAGTGTTTAAGACTGTATTACGGGTGAGTCAGTGGTTAGCACTTTATGGTGGCTCAGTGGTTAGCACTGTACAGTGGCTCAGTGGTTAGCACTGTATGGTGGTCAGTGTTTAGCACTGTACGATGGCTCAGTGGTTGCACTGTCGGTGGCTCAGTGGTTAGCACTGTACGGTGGCCTAGTGGTTAGCCCTGTATGGTGGCTCAGTGGTTAGACTGTACGGTGGCTCAGTGGTTAGCACTGTACGGTGGCTCAGTGTTTAGCACTGTATATGGTTGGCTCAGTGGTTAGCACTGTATATGGTGGCTCAGTGGTTAGCATGTACGGTGGCTCAGTGGTCAGCACTGTACGGTGGTCGTGGTCAGCACTGCACGGTGGCCAGTGGTCAGCACTGTACAGTGGTCAGTGGTTAGCAGTGTGTATGGTGGCTCAGTGGTTAGCACTGTATATGGTGGCTCAGTGGTCAGCACTCTACAGTGGTCAGTGGTCAGCACTGTCGGTGGCTCTGTGGTCAGACTGTACGGGGGGTGGCTCAGTGGTCAACACTGTACGGTGGCTCAGTGGTCAGCACTGTCGGTGGTCAGTGGTCAGCACTGCACGGTGGCTCAGTGGTCAGCACTGTACAGTGGCCCAGTGGTTAGCAGTGTGTATGGTGGCTCATGGTTAGCACTGTATATGGTGGCTCAGTGGTCAGCACTCTACAGTGGCTCAGTGGTCAGCACTGTACGGTGGTCTGTGGTCAGCACTGTACGGTGGCTCAGTGGTCAACACTGTACGGTGGCTCAGTGGTCAGCATGTAGGTGGTCAGTGGTCAGCACTGCACGGTGGCTCAGTGGTAGCACTGTTCGGTGGTCAGTGGTCAGGGAGGACGGAGGGCAGAGTGGTCAGCGGAGGACGGAGGGCAGAGTGGTGAGCAGGGACAGAGGGCAGAGTTTATCAGCGGAGGACGGAAGCAGAGTTGTCACAGAGAACGGGGGGGGGGGAGGGGCAGAGTGGTCACGGAGATCAAGGAGGGGGACAGAGTGGTCAGCAGAGGCGGGGGGGAGGGGGGGCAGAGTGGTCAGTGGAGGCCAGGGGGGGCAGAGGTGGCGGCGAATACTTACTTCCATCGCCATCTTGCATGTCGCCACTGTGAACAGGGCGAAACCAGATGGAGGCCGGGAACCTCGTGATACTTCCCGGCTGCCATCTTGGTTTCAATTGTACGGGGCGGCGACATAGAAGATAGCGGGCGGGATGGAGGACAGGGAAGATGCAGGAAGACGTAGGCGGGTGCGATCTGGTGGTAAGTATGATAGAGGCACAGAGGCTCCGGCAACGGGTCGCAATGGCCTCGGGCCATTGCTCGCGCTTGTACGGCTGCAATGGCCACTAGGGCCACTGCTTCGTGTGTGGCGTGGTGCCTTGCGGCAGCCACGTCCACGACAACGGAGGGTTGACCCGAAAATGCCGAAGTGCGCTAAGGCAATTATAAATTAGATTTATAGTGGCTCAGTGTAGCACTGTTCGGTGGCTCGTGGTTAGCACTGTCGGTGGCTCAAGTGGTTAGCACGGTATATGGTGGTCAGTGGTTAGCACTGTATATGGTGGCTCAGTGGTTAGCATGTACAGTGTCTCGTGGTCAGCACTGTACGGTGGCTCAGTGGTCAGCACTGACGGTGGCTCAGTGGTCAGCACTGTACAGTGGCCAGTGGTTAGCACAGTAATGGTGGTCAGTGGTTAGCACTGTATATGGTGGATCAGTGGTCAAGCACTCTACGATGGCTCAGTGGTCAGCATGTACGGTGGCTGTGGTCGCACTTACAGTGGCTCAGTGGTTAGGCCTGTATATGGTGGCTCGTGGTTAGCACTGTATATGGTGGCTCAGTGGTTAGCACTGTAATTGGTGGCTCAGTGGTCAGCACTGTACGGTGGCTCAGTGGTCAGCATGTACGGTGGCTCAGTGGTCAGCATGTACGGTGGCTCAGTGGTCAGCACTGTCGGGTGGCTCAGTGGTCAGCACTGTACGGTGGTCAGTGGTCAGCACTGTACGGTGGTCAGTGGTCAGCACTGTACGGTGGTCAGTGGTCAGCATGTACGGTGGCTCATGGTCAGCACTGTACGGTGGTTCAGGGTCAGCAATGTACGGTGGCTCAGTGGTCAGCACTGTAGGTGGCTCGTGGTCAGATTGTACGGTGGTCGTGGTCAACACTGTCGGGGCAAGTGGTCAGCATGCACAGTGGGCTCAGTGGTCAGCACTGCACGGTGGCTCAGTGGTCAGCACTGCACGGTGGGCTTCAGTGGTCAGCACTGCACGGTGGCTCAGTGGTCAGCGGGAGGACGGAGGGCAGAATGGTCAGTGAAGGACGGAGGCAGAGTTTATCAGTGGAGGACGGAAAGGCAGAGTGGTCAGCAGAGAAAGGGGGGGGGCAGAGTGGTCAGCGTTTAGGCCCAAGGGGGGGGCAGAGTGGTCAGCGAAGGTCGGGGGGCAGGGTGATCAGCGGAGGCTGGGGGGCCAGAGTGGTCAGCGGAGGGTGGGGGGGCAGAGTGGTCAGTGGAGGGAAAGGGGGGGCAGAGTGGTCAGTGGAGGAAGGGGGGCAGAGTGGTCAGTGGCGGCCAGGGGGGCAAAGTGGTCAGCGGAGATCAAGGGGGACAGAGTGGTCAGCAGAGGCCGGGGGGCAGAGTGGCGGCGAAATACTTACTTCCATCGCCAGCATCCTCTCCATCACCTCAGTATAAGGTCCTGGGCCGGTGCCAGCACTGCAGAGAGGAGCGGACGCTGTGAAGTATGGAGGATGCGGTCTGTGCTTTTCCCAGCTGCTTCCATCAGTGAGCAGGACGGTGGTGCACAGCTCAGGATGGCTCCTGCTTCGGGGTGCTTGGGTGCCGGCACCCTGTTCCCTTCCTCCTCCCTTCTGGCGCAGAGACTGGAGACTGAGTCCAGTAGAGGCCGCAGGTTCCCACAGGGGGCTCTGTGAGTCCGGGCAGAGTTCCAGCCTCACCGGAGACAGTGACGGGAGCGGGCCTGCACCCGCCGCCTCACACAGGAGCCCGGAGAGTACAGCGCCTCGTCCCCGTCCTCCGCCCCGGGACATGGGGCGCCGCTCTCCCCGGCTGCTGCTGTTCATCTGCCCTCCGGGTGGTGACCGCCGCCTCCGCTCCGGTCCTGAGGGGTATACTGGGACATGGGGGCGCCGTCTCTCCGGCTGCTGCTGCTCCTCACTCTGCCTCGGGTGGTGACCGCCGCCTCCGCTCCGGTCCTGAGGGGTATACTGTGTATAGGGAATGTGTGCTCCTACTCAGGCTGCGCTGAGCAATGGCCTCGCGGCCATTGCTCGCGAGGCCAGGACTCGCATTGGCCGCTACGCGGCCAATGCTTCGCCGTGGTGATGTCACTAGTGACCAAAGCCACGGCGTGCGGGGTCCGACACAAACGTGCCTACGGAATTATATATTAGATTTAATTCTATTGATAAGTCCGCGAGGGGTAACTGTAATAAAAAGAGGAAAACCTGAAAGTGCTTTAATTCATTATGATAAGATTTCAATAAAAAAGTAATAAATCAAATGTATCATGATGTTAAAAATTTAAATGCAAAGTACTTATCGTAATAATGAACAATTTTTTCTATATACTATTCAAAACAATTTTTCACTCTATAGAACATTTATATGACTATTTTCCCATTATGAAGAGCCATTTAATCATCGGAATCATACCATTATCCAAGTAACCAAGCCTGGCTTTTTGGAGAAAAATGAGTGAGGATTTTTATTTATTTATTTGCTAAGAACAAAATGATGTAATCCATCTTTAATATAAACCAAGCTCATCAATACCCAAAAAGTCAAAGTAAGCTTGAATTTCACAGCAAATCCAACTTAAATTTCTGTACGACTATCATAGTGTGAACAGAGTGTGTATGCCCCCTATGTTCCTATATGCGGTAAGGCAACGAGTGACCCATGCTTCTGATTGGCTGTCAGATCGAGTACAAAGGGGATTTCTCCTGGACCAGGACAAAGGCTCAGTGAGCACCGAACAGTTATGGGGCTATTTGGCACCATAAACTGCCCAATACTGTCCAAATACCTTGAACAACAGAATGTGACACAGGTTTTGGCATTTTAAATGTTTATCAAAAATATTCAAGATAAGGTTATATAATCAGTTTAGGCCTAAAGTGCAGACTGTCAGCTTTAATTAGAGGGTATTCACATCATAATTAGGGTAAGGGTTTATTACTGCTCTTCAATATGTAGTTGCTTATTTTTTTAAGGGATAAAAGTAATTGTACACTTATCTCAAAAGTTTTTTATAGCCGCATGAGATACTAACTCATTAATCAAACCTTACTTAAGCAGGTAAAAGGTTGGAGATGATTTGGTTTTGGCATTAGAATCTGACGCTATTGCTATGAATCCGCAACAAGCAGTCAAAGGAGTTCTCAATGAAAAAGAAATTGACCATAATTGGGCTTAAAAAAAGAAAACATCAGAGATTTTAGCGGAAATGTTAGGAGTGGCCAAATCAATAGTTTGGTACATTCTGCAAAACAAAATAGAGTGCACTGAGAAACTTCTAGTGTCCATGGAAAAGAATATTAAGTGGTTGGTGCAGAATCCTTTACATGATGAAGAAGACCCTTCACAACATCCAACAAGTGAAGAACACCTGTTTTTGGTCAGACCTCATCTGGAATTTAATGTCCAGTTCTTGGGCATACGTTTTAAAAAAAGACATCAACAAAAATGGAGCAAGTTCGAGAGGAGTGACCAAAAAGATGACTGGTTGGCAAACCATGTCCCTATGAGGAATGGTTACAGGATTTGGGAATGTTTAGCTTGCAAAAAATAAGATTAGAGGAGATTTAAGCTTCTACCAAGACCTCAAGGGTGTCCACTTTATATGGATCTATTTATTCTCTTGCACAATGAAAGACTAGAAGCAATAAGATAAAACTGAATGGGAGGAGGAGACACAGATTTTAATTCAGGAAAAATGTCTTGTCATGGGGTGAGCAATGAAGTGAACAGGTTGGCACGAAAGGTGTTGAGTTCCCCTTCAGTGGAAGTCTTCACACAGGGTGGACAGACATCTGTTGGGATGATTTAGTGAATCCTGCTTTCAGCAGGGGGGTGGACTAAATGACCTAGGAGGACCCTTCAACCCACCATGCTATGTTCTATGATTCTTTGATTCTCTCTAGCAAGTAGGAGTTTTGGTATCCAAGTTTTAACCATAAGAGAAGACTTCATGAAGCAATAGAGGAGGTTGACCACAAGGTGCAAACCATTACTCAGTCTTAAAAATTAGAAAATCATAATTATACTTTGCCAAAAAAATATCTAAAGAAGTCAAGCAATTGTGGGAAAAGTATTCTTTGATTGGATGTTGTTCACAGTACAGATGGACAATGACCTGAAAAATACTGCAAAACCAACACAGGGGTTTTTAGGTGAAGAAGTAGAATTCCTACAATGGCCAATCAGTCACCAGATCTCAATCTACTGAGCTTATTTCACATGGTAAGACAAACAATTTGCAGAAAGCCACAAACAAGTGAAGTCAGCTACAGTAAAAGTGCAGTAAAGGTGGCGAAGCATCACAAAGGAGGAAACCCAGTGTTTGGTGATGTACATGGCTTCCAGATTTCAGAATATTTTTTCAAGTTCTTTAAAGGATCTGTCACCCCCAAAACACCTCTAAACCTATTAAAAGCTGTCCCTAGAGCATATAACACTTTCCCTACACTCCTTTTAGCTCCTAAATGCCCTTAGTCAAAGTGAAGAAAAACGTTATAATAGTACCTCAATTAGTGATGATAATTGAGTGGACTTGCATGGGCACTTGCGCAGTGCGGGACTTGAAGCTGACAGCGCGGACGGCTGCAAATACGTCACCCGGCGCGGGGAATGAGCGCGGATCGCGTCATACAGCCCCCAATGAAGCACAGACGCTATGGGAGAGTGGGGAGGCGCGCAGGGAGGCGCGATTTTGAATCTAGGATGACGATCACTCCTGAATAGGCGTGATATGAAGAAGAGGGGCTGCCTTTGATGGTGACTATGAATAGATAGTCACTCATTATCATCACTAATGAGTGGAACTATTATAACGTTTTTCTTCACTTTGACTAAGGGCATTTAGGAGCTAAAAGGATGTAGGGAAAGTGTTTATATGCTCTAGGGACAGCTTTTAATAGGTTTAGAGGTGTTTTGGGGGTGGAAGGATCCCTTTAAAACCCTTCCCGACCAGTGACGCAGTTTTAACGTCATGGGTCAGGTCCGGTGTTTGATGTGAGCTCCAGTGTGGCGCTCATATCAAACACCCGACATCTCAGTTGATTCATCAGTGAGATGTCGGGCTTCCAGCACGATCGGATCGGGGATCCATTCGGAGCGTTAACCCTTTGTTACCACTGTCTTTCACTGACAGCGGATCCAAAGCGCCGTGGCAGGGAATGCCTGTTCTCCACCTGCATCGGAGATCCGGATAATATCACAAGATCTCTGGTGCTCTCGTGTAGCCCGCGGTCCTGCTGAGACCTGGAAGCTGTCACTGATCGCTTCTGTGAGTGGTTGGCAGGCGATGCCAACCACTCACAGTACACATTTTTTTGACAGATCCCGATGTTCTGCAGCTATCGGGACCTGTCACAAGCAAATAGCCTGTGCTGTAGTGTGCCTCCCTATGGGGGGTTTAACCCCTTTTCCCCATTTAAAATAAAGTGTTAAAAAAAAAAAAAACAAAAGTAAGATATTTGGTATCACTGCATTCAGAAATGCCTAATCCAGAGGTCCCCAACTCCAGGCCTCGAGGGCCACCAACGTGCGGATTTCGGATTTCTATAGTATTGCACAGTGCTAATGTGATCAAATGCACAGGTAATGATTCCTACCCCTGTGCAATATAAGAAGATTCTTGAAAACATGCACTGTTGGTGGCCCTTGAGGCATGGAGTTCGGGACCCCTGGCTAATCTATCAAGATATAGATCAATTAATGGAGCCGTTAAATGGTAACGGAAAAAAATGTTAATGGCCAAAAATGTTTTTTTGGTTGCTGCAACATTGCTTAGAAAATGCTATAACGGGCTATCAAAAGAGTGCATCCACCCAAAAAGGTATCATTAGAAACGTCAGCTCAAGCCGCAAAAAAATAAGCCACCACACAGCTCCAGATCCTGAAACATGAGAACAAACAGGTTGCAGAACATGGCACAAAGTGTGATTCTTTTTTTAATTTTTTTTAAAACTTCTGAATTTTTTTACACCACTTAGATACCAGTAAAAGTATACTGTTTGGTATTACGAACTGTACCATCATGTCGTTTTGCCATATAGTGAACACAGCAACTAAAAAAACAATAAACTAATTTTGTAATTGCACTTCGTTTTCATTTCATTGACTTGGAATTTTTTTTCCCCATTTTCCTGTACATACATGGTAAATAAATGTTTGCATCTGAAATTACAACTAATTCACAAAAAACAAGCTGTCATATGTCTATATTGATGGAAAAATAAAAAAAGTTATGGTTCTTGGAAGCAGGGATGGATGCGCAGGTCGGTAAGAATTGTAGATATCAAACATGTATACTTTAAACTAGTATCTGGTGAAAAAATGTAGAAATTTGAAAAAAAACAAAAAACAGAATAGGACTTTTTGCGCCATGTTCTGCAACCGTAGGTTTCTAATTTTTTGGGATTGGGGCTGTGTGATGGCTTATTTTTTGCCACCTTGAGCTGACGTTTCTAATGATACAATTTATTGGATGGATTGCACTGTTTTATAGCCCGTTTTTGCATTTTATAGCAATGTTGCGGCGACCAAAAAATACTTAATTTTGTCGTTTGGACTTTTTTTTTTTCGCAGTTTATGGCTCTCCTTAATTGATGTCATATCTTCATAGATTGGGCATTCCAGAACGCGGCGATACCAACTATTGGTATTTTTTTAATACTTTTATTTTGAATGAGGAAAAGGGGAGTGATTTTGAATTTTGTGATTTTTTTCATATTTGAAAAACTTTATTTTTCAATTCATTCTTGTTTTTACAAGCCCATAGGGCGCCACAGTGCTGCAGGCCTGATAGCGGTGCCATGTCCCAATGAGCTGCAGCACATGGGACATGGCACTTGCTTTGACTTTCAGTGATTTGCAGTGCTGCAACCACTGACCGAAAGCGATCTCTGTTAGCTTGGGTTCACATCAGGGACCCGAGGCTATCCGTGAGTACGGAGATCCCGCAATCTTATCGCGGGATCTCCAATGCAGGCAAGTAACAATCGATCCCCGCCGTGGCGACTTTAGATCCCGCTGTCGTGAATGACAGGGAATACAAGGGGTTAACAACACCGTCAGATTGCGGATCTGATTGGTGCTGAAGCCTGACATCTCAGTGATGAGATCAGCTGAGATGTCGGGTGTTTGATGGAGGCCGTCAGAGCTCACACAAAAACGGACCGAACCATGATGTTGTATTAGCAAGGGTCGGGAAGGGTTAAATAAAAAATAATGCCAAAGCAGAACTCAAATGAAAACTTCTCACTGTCCAAATATTTCTGATGTAACTGTAATATCCCAAAATTTTTTAATAAGGAAAATGGTGGTCTGTTTATAGCATCAATGCCTTCATCCTTGGCCTACCAACATTTTGACCCTGATGCCGAGAATTGTCAAGAGCCCAGTTAATCCTGAAGTCACTTCAACCAAGGTAAGGTTGACTCTAGGTTCATCCCAGTATCTAACAGCAAAGGCACCTTTGATTATCATGTGTCTTGTTTTTAGTATGAACCTTGTTTTTCTGTGAAAGGGATTGGATGCCAAGGCGACATGCATTTCTGGTGTTTTGGCAAATGCCATATGGCCTTACAGTGTGAGCTTTGAGCATAAACTGTGTGCAGAATTATTGGCAAATGAGATTTTGATCACATGTACTTTTTATACATGTCCACCCAAGGCTTAGAGCCAATACCAATTAAATAAATAAGGTGTGTGATCTCTTAATGAAGAGGGGTGTGGCTAATGACTCAACACCCTGTAGAGGGTGCTTAATTATTGGCAATTCCTTTCCCTTTGGAAAATGGGCAGAAGAGAGATTTTGACGGGCTCTAAAAGTCCAAAATTATGAATGTCTTGCAGTGGGAGCAACATCTTAAATTGCCAAACTTTGAAGTGTAATCCGGACATCAAGGTTTTGGCAAAATAGCCAACAGGGCCAAGAAGCGTGTTGGGCAAAAAAGGCGCAAAATAACTCCCCATGAATTGGGAAAATCAAGCGTTAAGTGCCAAGATGCCATTTGCCACCAGTTTGCCATATTTCCGAGTGCAATGTTACTGGGTATCAAAAAGCACAAGAGTGCTATACCAGGGACATGGCCAAGGTAAGGAAGGCTAAAAAAACGACCACATTTTGAACAAGAAACAGGTTTAAAAAGTTAAAAAAGAAGAAAAAATAATGAAGGCCCCTTGTTCCCTGATCTGCCCCATAGGAACTGTGGTCCTCATAAAGTGAGATTAAGGAGGGAAAACATACACCTCTCGGAACAGTGTCTGGGGGTGTGTGGAGGCTGTTGCACGCAATGTTGATCGTTAAACGATAAGCAATGACAGAATCTATGGTGGAAGGTTGTTGTGTGTCATCATAAAGAAATGTGGCTAATTGGTCCTAATTTGGGGGGTTTTGTTTGTTGCATGTCAGAAAATGTTTATTTCTAAATTTGGATTATTTTTGGGTTTACCTGGTGAAAAAAAACAAGTGAGTGGGATATATTTGGTTTTTATTAAGTTGCTAATAATTTGCACAGTAAAAGGTAAGTTCACAGCACAAATATTGCTGCAACATCATGTAATTTTGTGATTCAGCAAAGTTGCAGCAACATTGCTGGGACTGCTTTGTAACGGCGCGATTTATCGCTGGTGCAAGTTGGTTTGTATACATTGTCCTAAAACCTGGCAATTTGCAACCAGCGATTTGGCGGGGCTAATTGCTGTGTAACACCGCAACGCGTGTTGCCAGCAATTCTCCTATTCACTGCATTGAAGCATATAATTGCGGGTTTTCCCAGCCCAGCGACCGATCGCTGCTTCAACTCACTGTGGGTCCCAGGAACATATGCATGTGTGACGGGGTACCGCAGCGATTCGGAAGCGGAGCGCCCCCCGCGGCATCACTTCCTCATTGCTGCGATGTTGCCGGTAAGGTACCTAATATTTCCTAACCAACAGAATATCCTCCTAAGATAAAAATCTAACCAAAACCCCACTCCAACTTCAAAAAAATTAAGTTTGATATTTGAGGTCTTTTGGGTTGATTGAAACATGTTGTTGTCAATAATAATAAAAATAATCTTACAATACAATTGCCTAATAAGTCTGAACAAGTGTAGAGCCGGGCCATTTGAGACAGAGTGTTTTTTTTGCATTTTGTGGTCAGTTTTGTCAAACTTGCAGCCTATCCTAAAAACTAGCAGGCAATGGAACAGAAGTGTTGTGCACAAGTTGTTATTTTTCTTTGCAGATTTGGAGCAAATTTGGTACAGGAAAATTCTGCAGATGTCAATTTGGGTGTTTTTTTCACCATTCACTTCAAAAAGTAATCATGGGAAAATGCGCAATTTTTTTACTCGTCCAGTAGCCTTATGAAGGTCACCTGCCTCATCCTACATATAGTGACAATGACACTAGCAAAATGGAAAATAGAGAAGAAACCCCCAAAAAGGAAAAAGGACAGATAATTGTTGTGGCCAACAACCTGCAAAAAGTTTGCCTTCTGGGGTTGTTTGTCGTTCTTCTCCATTTACCTAAGTTAATTCATGTGCAAAAAGAGGAAAATCAATTCACAACCACTTGTACCTCTGGACTGCAGAGATTTATATCCCTGAAGTTAATTACGGTTTATTAATATGAGTAAGTGTTCCTTTTTTGTTGGCAGTTTTTAAGATATGTATATGAAAGGATCATTGTGTTTCTGCATTTGGCCACTGCGGTTGTGCCAATGTTGAATTTGTGACATTGGGGGAAAACCTCGAGTGCGATTACCGATTGTTTTGAGTCCCAGGATACATTGTGACTTTGGGAATAAATGCAACAAAGCATTTACAATTGGAATGTGAATTCTAGAAATGGATATTTACTTGAATGACACTTAAAATGTCTTTTCTAAAAGTTCTTTAATCCAAGGTAAGTTTTGTGTTGTCTCCTAAATTATGAGTAAAAAATCTTTGGCTGCAATCCCTTACTTTATATTCGGAGCAGAATGATTGACGAACCCTAATGGTAAGTTTCGGGGTCCGTACCAAACGCGTTGTGTTGGTGCTGAATCCCAAACACAGATTCTTGAAAAGGACCGTGTTTTATTTGGGTTCAGCATCCTGATAAATGGCTAAGGGAAGCAAAAGAAAGCAATAAATCAATCACAGACACCCTATTTTACCTACTTATAACCCCAAAATACCACAATCCACAATGAGGTGTCTCGATATCCAGGCTCTGCTATATCCAGAGCTCATGCTGGCACTGACTTTTAAGTGACCTCTCCCAGCAAGCTCCTTTACACACTGACAGCACCGAAAGCTGCGCTGTGAGATGGTAACTTCAGTGAGGTGACCTGATCTCACTGCTCTCATGGTGGGGTTACACGTCCCGATATCGCGGCGATATCGGAGGCAACGACGCGGGAGCGCGCATTTAGTGCACGTTTCTCCCTGCATCGCATTGCCGTTTACACGCCGCGATATTCGGGATGCAACGTCCCTCCGATGTCTACGCCCACCACCAACAGGAGACGACCAGTTTAAACATGGGAGTGAATGGGTGACGTGAGGTAGACATCGGAGTTGGGCTGTCACACGCTGCGATGCTGGTACAACGGCCTTGCGATATGGCGAGTTGAATAGCTTTGCTATTCAAAACTCCGATATCGTTTTGGCATCGTTCAGCATCGCGTTGTACTGTCAAACAGTACAACGCGCACCCGATATCGGCTCCAACTCGCGACCCACGTGACTTTTTGTCGGGTTGGGTCGGAGTGGACGCCGATATCGGGACGTGTAAACCCACCATCACAGTTTGTGGCTCTAATACCGTCGGAGGATATGTTTGGGGTTAATAAATGGGTAAAAGGTGATGTCTGTGTTTTTTATTTCAAATAAAGGATTTTTCTCTGAGTTAGTTTTTTTTAAATTATTTACTTATGGGACTGCTTAATGGGGGAGTCTCACACAGACTTGTACATCACCAATCGAGGGTTTGGTGTCAGCTGTAAATTTACAGCTGTCAAAAGGTGCATGACAAATCATACATCTGATACATGATTTGTCATGCACCTTTTGTCATGTATGAAGTAAATATTTCGGAGTGTTTAATATGTCGGGGATATATAGTATAATAGTATTTTTGCATTTGTGTTAGGGGTCAAGTTATTTTCATGGCGTTTTTGTCAATGATAAATGACTCATTGTGAGCCCCTATGGGGAGAGTGTAATCCGGAAATTGCAATACAAACATATATATATATAAGAAAATTCTGAGTAAACGCCCCAGAAATATATCGGGATTAAATAATAACAATAATTACAGAATATTTAGTGCCACTTATAGAATATATATAATAAGTTCAGAATTCCTCTGGTCATTTTTCACCATGTATTCCATTCGGGATGTAATATAGGATTAACACCTATCAGTTATAATAAATAATTAACAACTCAAAAAATATGAATAAAAACTCACAATGGATCAATAAATAAAATAACATTTTGTTAACGGAATAATTAAAATTTTTTATGGTTCAATAACAAAAACTACTGTGTGCTATAATCATATAAATTAATTACATAATAACAACAAAAGATGATTTTCGATATATATATATATATATATATTAGGGATGGGCGAATCCTACTCGCTAGGATCGTTACTCGGCGAGTAGTAAGGGACTCGCAGGACTCGGGTACTCGGCGAGTTTCCCAGTGATTGACTCGCACGAGTCCAATGCAAATCAATATCAATCCTAGTTTTGTCAGAAACGCTGACAAAACTAGGATTGCCATTGTTTGCATTAGACTCGTGCCGAGTCATCACTGGCTACTGTGCCAGTGATAGCAGGGAGACTCGCAAAGTAACTGCTGTTTCTTTGCGAGCCGAGTCCAGCTGTCTTCTCTGTGCAGCTCCAGGGTCCTAGAGCCCGCCTGCTCACAGACAGATGTAGCAGTGCTGAGATTGTTCTCAGTCTGCTCTTCCCTGTGCATGTAGCAGAAGGACATCGCGTTTTGGATACGTCGGACGGAAGAGGATTTTTTTATTAAAGATGGAGTCCTAATGCTTTTTTTTTTATTTCAAATAAAAAATTTTCTCTGTGTTTTTTTAACCCTTTATTGGAGATTCTTAGTGGCTGGGTCAACCGTGGCCTGACATTAAGAATCTCGGGCTTAATACCAGCTTGTATAACAAAGCTGGTATTAACCCCTTTATTACCCAGCGTGCTACCGCCACCAGGGCCGTGGAGAGCGGGGTTCAGCACAAGGGATGGCGCTTCAATGAACGCGCCATCTTCTGGGGCGGCTGCGGCTGCAATTTGCAGGGGGGGTGCCCAGAAAGCTTAGGCATCCCTGCGCTGCGGATTCCAGCCCTCAGCTGCTTAGCTGTACCTGGTAGAATAGAAATTGCGCGGAGCCCCACGCATTTTTTAAAATTATTTAATGAATTTCAGAGTCAGAGTTCAGAGTCAGAATCTCAGGAATTTCATGAAATAATTTAAAAAAATGCGTGGGGCTCCCGGCAATTTTCTATGTCTAGCAGGTACAGCTAAGCAGTGGGGGCTGGAAACTCCGCAGCGCAGGGATGCCCAAGCTTTCTGGGCACCCACTGCGCAAATTGCAGCCCGCAGCCGCCCCAGAAGAGGCGCGTTCATTGAAGCGCCATCCTCTGGCGTGAACCCCGCTTTCCACGGCCCTGGTGGCGGTAGCACGCTGGGTAATAAAGGGGTTAATACCAGCTTTGTATTATCAGGCTGGCCTAAGCCCGAATTTATGGTGGTCACGCCAATTTTTTAGACATGACCGCCATGATTTTCTATTAAATTGTTTTAAAAAAAAACACAACACAAAGAAAATTTTTTATTAGAAATAAAAAAAAAAGCCATTAGGGACTCATCTTTAATTAAAAAAAATCCTCTTCCGTCCGACGCAGTCCAAAACGCGATGTCCTCTCTGCTACACCCCTGTGTATAGATATAGATCTCTATGCACAGGGAATGAGCAGACTGAGAACAATCTCAGCTCTGCTACATATCTCTGCTGCACAGGACATTCATGTCTGTACACAGGGAATGACCAGACTGAGAACAATCTCAGCCTGCTACAATCAGGCAGCAGGCGGGTCTAGGACCCTGGAGCTGGCAGCCAGCACAGAGGAGACAGGACTCTTATCTGTGCGAGTCAGCGATTACTTACAAAAGTAAACGAGCAATGCAAATAAATGACAAAACTAGGATTGCTTCAGGCTGAAGCTTCCGAGACACATCTGCGATTTGTAAATCTCACACTACTCGCTATTACTCGCTTCCCCATTCATTAACACTTGGACTCGCTAGACTCGCAACGAGTAGCGTCCTGGCTCGGATCGCTAGAGTCAAGCGTTCCGAGTAATTTAGGATTCGCCCATCACTAATATATATTATACGGTGTATATTGTTATTTGCACAATATAACATAAAATCTAAATATGATAAATACACATTAATAAAAAAATAAATAAATTAACCGTAAAACAACGTATATAATGAATCAAGAAATATAAAAATAAAAAATTAATATATAAAGTGAATGTGTGTATGTGTGTATGTGTGTATATCCGGGATTGGCATCTACACCGTCGCAACTACAGCCGCAAAATTTTGCACAGTCACACGTCTGGACCCGGGAGCGTCATAGGCTATGTTGTGAGGCGAAATTTTAAACCCTGCGCGTTCCAGTTCACCAAACAATTTTGCCCCTATTACATAATGGGGAAAAAAAGTCAATGGAAAAGTGTTGGAGGAAAATCGACAGCTGTCAGCTAGAGACAAAATTTTGCACAGTCACACGTTGGACCCCGGGAGCCTCATAGGCTATGTTGTGAGGCGAAATTTTAACCCCCGCGCATTCCATCCACCAAACAATTTGCCCCTATCTACATAATGGGGAAAAAGTGACAGTTACCAGTTGAGAGTTGTGAATGAGAGGGGCTTAATGATAGCACCAAGACTAACAGCACAAACCAGCATATAGTCACTAAGGTGGGGGCCCCCCAACATGAGAATTCACCACACACGGGGACATGTATACACAAAAGAGTAACAGCAAGTGTATAGTCACTAAAGTGCAGCCCCAACATTGGATACTCACCACGCACCCGAACAAACACACAACACACACCACAAAGAGACACACACAACACAGAGGACACACACAAACAGAGACACACACACACTCTATAGCGACACATGCACTCCACCCCACAGGGAACACACACACCACAAAAGAGAACACACACCACCACAGACCCCCCCACAGGGACACACACACATAGCCACCCTATAGGGACACATGCACATCACCCCACAGGGACACACACACACCACAAAGAGACACAAACAGAGACAAACACCACACAGACCCCCACACAGGGACACACACATAGCCACCCTTAATAGGGATACATGCACTCACCCCACAGGGACACACACACCACAAAGAGACACACACACCCACACAGACCCCCACGGGGACACACACACATACACACCTATAGGGACACATGCACTCACCCCTCAGGGACACATCCACACCCCACAAATACACACAAACACAGAGACACACACACCCCACACAGACACCCCCCCACAGGGACACACACACATTACACACCCTATAGGGACACATGCACTCACCCCACAGGGACAACACACAACACACAAAGAGACACACACAACACAGATACACACACACACACACACAAACACCACAGACCCCCCACGGGGACACACACACACCATAACACACCCTTTAGGGACACATGCACTCACCCCACAGGGACACACACAAACACACACACACACACACCACAAAGAGACACACAACAGAGACACACACCACACAGCCCCCCCACAGGGACACAACATACACACCCCAGGACAAACACACCACACAGGACACAGATGTGCACAAATCACCTCACACAACTCGCTCATATGTGTGCTATCTTTATTTTCCAACATAAACATCTGATTAAAAACAGCCAATGTGCAACACATGGCCATATAGGAATTAGCAGTGTCCGTCAACATGAGCTGTCTATTATGTGTATGTGTAAGGTAACATATACTGTCCCGGCCAGGGGGGAGGGTTTACTATTGGCTGGAGATTTATCAGGCTGCTATAGCAATCAATCACAGCTCAACTTCTATTTTCCTACAGGTCATTAATATGACATATTCAAATTCTATTTTGTTTATAGCTAACGCAGTTATTTATTAACCGGGCGTAGCCGGGTAACTACAGCTGTAATGAATAAAACAACATAAAAAATTATAAATAAAAGAAAAAATAACAAAATGACCTATGTAAATCTAGAGTCTTATACTTTAATCACTTTTAAGATCCTCGACCGTATTCCCGTAATGGGGTTATTGGATTATATTGTCATATGAAATAAAGTTATATATTTTTTTCTCTCCAATTCCATCCATATTGTAGCTCCTTGAGAAGAGTCTTGCGAATAACATTATTCTATAAAGAAATTAAAATTGTATTATTTATGTGTATATGGGTCATTCACTGGGTCAGGCAAACAATAGTTAGATCCTTCACTGATTGGTATTGTCTGTGCATGGGAGTTCACTTTTTTAGATTGTATATATGTCTTGTGAGGCACCGACCGGGTCGGGCCCCTGCGGCGGTAATGTGCCTCCCTGGGTGCATCCTCATATTGACAGGTCGCACTCCATCCGGGATTTTGTGCTGGTTCTGCTTACTGGCTTGGGTGTGTAAAAGGAAGCTAGACCACGGGGTGTGGTCTCTAGTGTGAGGGAGTGAACACAACTCCCTGAGCTTCTGAGAGAGAAACTTCCCTGAGACAGGCTGAGACATTGTGGCTGGGTTTTGACGGGGTAAGTCCTTTTGGGTGAAGCTGAGAAGCGGCCCCTGAAGTAAGGGGAATACGGAATAGTGCACCGGACTATTGTCTACGTTTTTTGGCCAAATAAACCCGTGTGTCCGTGACCAGTGGTGCTGGATCCCGTGTCTTTGCTTCCTGCGCCGCTACACTCACAGTCTGTATTTTCATTTTGAATGTTGCTGATGATTAAGAGGCTAGTTCATCCGAAACGGTCCAGCGGCAACCCCCTGTGCGCTGTGATGATTTTTAATATCACAATAAAAGGATTATGAGCATGCCACTGGGATCGTCCATACATTTCTTTATGATTATTGAGGTGGACGTCAACCACTAGATCCAGTGGAGGAGCCTTGTGAGTATACTGGCTGCAGGTCTCCCCCCATCCTTTCCTGCAATTAGTAACATTCTAAAACAGAACCTACTTTGTCAGGGTCGCTCCCTGATTCTCCCTCGTGACTGTCAAGAGGGGTGAAAATCTCAAAGACCTTTTGAGGAGAAGCTATCGAATGGCCAAATCTTGAGGCATATTCAATGTTAGTAGACACAATTGGGGATATTACCTGTGCGATGATTGTTTTAATGGGCAAAAACATGGTACGTGCTACATCATTCACATCGCACAGTTGTGAAGGGGTGGGGAAGAGAAGCCACTCACCTCAAACACATTCACCTTGGATTC